>OVBA01000017.1:0-98421 GCA_900406435.1 Lepidium aucheri | reverse complement strand
AAAAAAAGACTGAAGTTTCTATCTTTCTTTTTATGTTTTAACATTAAATTTCTAAATTTAACCATAATTAATTAATTTATATTTTTTATATTAGTTTTCAAAAGCATAGATTATATTAGATTTGAATTTAAGTGGCGAGAACTACTACAAGTTATTATGATAAAATACAAATATCATAAAGATATATTTAAAATCTTAACTGCTATATATTCAATGAAATCAACTAAACAAAATTTTAATATTTTTTGGTCCCTTAAAATACTAAGTATTTTTTTTTACCAACTTATATGGACCAAAGAAATAAATGTACTGATAGAATAATGATATCAAAATTTATAATTAAAAAACATTAATATTTTCCAATATATAATGTCTTTTGACCTTTTTGGTGTTTGTATTGATCAGCTCTACATAAAATTGTAGTGGAGTAGTTGGCACAGAGAATTCTACAACCTTGTAAATGAAGCAATTTAATTGTAACTATAATACTTTATTATAATGTATAATCATCTTTTTATGTCATTATTAACTTTCTTATTATTGCTTTTACCATAATCATTAAAATACAGCCAACACTTTCTCTGTATAATACACGTATGCCGACATATATTAAAACAATATTAAAATCTATTTTAAAATATTTTACATAAATTCAACAAAGGCTAAAGAAAAACATAGTTAGACCAAATCTTCAAATTAAATATATATTCAAAATGCAAGTATCTTTTAGTTCAGTGATATGGGTAAGTCCACTAAATAATATACGCATTTACACATCTTAGGATCGAATTCTACTATTTGTATTATGCAAAAATTTGGCTAATAGATCGGTCAGTTGTGGTCTGATATTATTAAAAAATATATATATATATACTCAAAATATTTCTAGTTCTTTTTTTGTCAACGACAATATCAATATAGGCCATAAAGGCCATTTTATTAGCTATATTCCTACATAAATCTCGTAGTCGGTGGGACTCGATCCTTGGTTATGCATGTGCACCTGCCTTTAATAGACTTACCACTAGCCACTAAACTAAAGACCACTTACAAATATTTATAGTTCAAAATTACTAATTTGTGATAGAAAAAATGGTTAGTAAGAAAACAAATAAATAATATTTTAGGATTATATTGACCATAATTGAATTTCTAGAATGACTTATCTCACGTAGGAATCATTGAATCTCTACAAAAAATATTTGATATTATCTTATCATAAATTATTTGAAAACAATCAGGATATGTATCAAGAATTAAATCCTACGATAATTAGGAAAAATAATCTCATCTAAACCCTAGAATTAGAAAAAATAATTCCTTATATAAGGAGAATGGAATGTTAAAGAAGTTAATCAGTTTTTTTTCTACGTTTTGGCTTTTGTATACCAAAAAAATGGTTTTTTATTTTCCTAATTCTAGAGAATGGATGTATCGACATCGAGATCCTTTTACAGGCGAAGTCACAAAAGAATTTATTCAAGGATTAACTAAATTCATGTTCTTTGCTACAAGTCAATATTCACCAATTAAGATTGTTTGTCCATGTACTTGGTGCAGGAATAGAAAATTTAGACATGTTTCTAAGGTTCGGAAGCACTTATTGGATAGAGGATTTAAGCCAAATTACTTTATTTGGATTCGTCATGGAGAAGATGAATATCCTTTACGACTTCGTCGTGAAAAATATGGATATGTTTGGTATACACAAAGTACTAATCAATTTTCTTTACCAAGTACCAGTTAATTTACGGTGAAAATTTATAAACAATCTCCTTTCGAGAGAGAGTTTTGATCATTATATTTGTCATTCAATTATTTTTTAGTAGTTTAACGATTTACATTTTTAATTTCATTTGATTGATGCATGCAATGTAATACAATTTATTATTGTTTTTGACAGTTTTCAACATGAGTTATACTTTTCGGATCACAACTGTCTGAGTTCCTGTATATAATATAAGCAATAGGATTCGATCATAAGATATCCAAATATGTATGTAGACTAACATGAGTTATCTTTTCGAATTATATATTATACTAAGTTATAAAGAAAAAACAAACAAAACAAAGATTATATACGGTTTGTTCCATCTTTAGGGCAACTCCAACTCATACACCAAATTTGGTGTAAAAATAATACTAAATTTGGTGTTGTAGTGTTCCAGAAAGTTTTTCATCTCCAACCACAACACAAAATCTCACACCAAATACAATATTTTTTATATTATATTACAAAATTTAAGAACTTCTTTATTTAAAACTAAAATTATTTTTATTCTACTTTGATAAATAATAAAAAACTAATATTCATTTTATTCAACTATAACCTAAAAGTTTATATTATTAAAAATAAAATAAAATTTTAAATATATTTATTTTTACTCGATTTAATTCGGTTTGAATATTTGATGTGTGTTAATTTTAGACCCGTATAAAAACTAGTTAAATTTTTCTTCAATTCTAAATTAATTTTGTTCGGTTCTTAGTCAGTTTTTCAAATTCGAGCAAAATGCTTATGATTAATAATAATAGACAAGATATATGTTTATTTTATAATATACAAATAATAATATTGATGCGATACTGTTCACAAAACACCAAAATATTAAATTTGATGATAATTTTGTAGCTAGGTTGGAGAGCATTTAACACTAAATTTAATATTTTACAGGTGGATTAGAGAAGCTCTTACACAACATTAATTTTTTTCTATTGTAATTACTCCGTCTAAATTATAATTTATGATATCTAGATTGTGGAATCACCAAAATAGATAAATGATTAAAGTGTAAAAGTTTTAACAAAAATACAGAATGAATATTTATTATTTTATTATAAAGTAAAGAAGGTAGAGTAAAATAATGAAATAATTCAGGTGATTGTATAATACCAGAAGTAGTAAGTAGTATTTAGTAACCATAGTTTTGTTAAAGTAGAAATAAATAATTGATTATAAATTAAAAATAAATAAAAATGAAAATTTGTATGCAATGTAACTACCCATGTCTTTGATGTGATTTTTGTATGGACAAAATCATGCGAGTTACGAGAGTCAAATTTAGTTAGTGTTTCTTGTCTACTTTTTACTCTCTTTTTTAATTATTTATTTCTTATTTAACTATTATGTAAAAAATCTAAAATTAAAAATAAAATAGAATTAGCAAAATATAAGGGATAAGATAAATTATGACGCGTCATATCACCAAATGAGAAATTCTAGAATGGGATGGATAAATCGAAATGATAAAGGGGAATGTTTGTGTAGTGGTATGGCTAAGTTTGAGGGTTAGTATTCATCAGAAGAAGCAGAAGCTTCAGCTTTGATATGGGTAATATAGTCAACATATGGTTTGGGTTATCGCAAAGTAATATTTGAAGGAGATAGTTTGGTGCTCTAACATGCTTTACAATGATAGGATCATAATTTACGATTACATTCTTATACAGTTATGATTAATCAATGGAAGCATATGTTCACTGTAATACAGTGCCCGTTTAAAACAATATAAGCAAATTACTGTGCAGATACATTAGCAAAATAAATATTTTAACGATTCTAAATTACACATGATTTATATACCAATAATGTTCTGTATTCTTACAAACGTATGTAACAAATGATTCTTGGTAATAATATAATCAAAGTTAGACGAAAAAATAGAATTAGCTTGCATAATTTTTTTTTGTCAACTAGCTTAGTAGCTTTTAGTTATCCTTTTTATACTGCAGGTAGGGGGTTCGATCTCTGGTGCCTTGAAGATTTGTAAAGTGACAATACTACTAGACCATCTGTCCTCGACATTATTATAAAATTACGTTGTCAAAAGTTTCTTTTGAGATGAGACAAAAGAGAATTGCGGAAAAAAATGATTTGTTATATAATATGAGTTGGCACGTGCAGGTACCTAATTGAGAAAAGAATAAGAATTCTCTCACGTGAGACAAAAATTATTCTTTATATTGTTTGTATATTAACATGAATGAGCATAATACTAATTGTGGACGTTATTTTATTGTGCTTAAGTTTTGTTGGTTAAGTATGAAAGTGGGTTAATTAGTACATAAGTTTTGTTGTTTTTATTTTTGGTTTTGTTGTTAGTATATATCAAGTTAAGAGTTTTCTTACTATAAAAACATGTTTGACCATTTGTTAGTAACAAAATATATTTAGACTGGAGAAGTTTTTTTTGTTAAGTGGTTGAATGTTACTTATATTATATTTTTTAATCTAATTTTAAATATTGAATATTGTGTTTGTACCATGTGGTATTTTTAGAAGTTTGGAAGAAAAAATTTGATTATGAATCGGATATTACAATCTAAGTGATATATATATATTATTGATTTCAGCAATGAGTTTGTGTTCACGATTGGAATTTTCTCTTTTATTAAGAAAAAGTATTGGGTTTGTTTAATCATAAATACGTTCGGTTTTTTTATTCATAAATTCAAAATAATTTTATGTGCGGAAATATATAATTTTGATAAGTGTGAAAAGAAATTAGATTGGTGGTTAATTAAATCAGAATAATAATAAAAAATTGATATCAGAATAATTTTTAAAAAAAAAGAATTAACCTAAAACTACTGTTTTTGGTATGCTAGTTCTTACTTATGATTGGTAACTATTACAATGATAAAACACATATTTAATTTTATAAAATATTTTCCAAAATAACCAGCATGTAACCTATCACGAATGCTATGACAATTAGACTCAATGTATTTAGTCATTTTATGAAATCTTGGATTATTTGTTATGTGTACAACATTTGTATTGTCACGGAAAAGTAGAGATGGTTTGGCTAGTGTCATGTGTAATTCCTGTAAGAAATGTATAAACCATATCAACTCATCGAATGCAAGAGAGATGCTCCGAAGTTCAGCTTCTGCAAAGGATTTAAAGGTTATTTGTTATTTCTTTGACTTCCATGAGTATTCAAGCAAGAAGTCCAATATGCATTTGCAAAAACATGAAACTACAATTCTGTTTTGGCATAATATAATAGATTTTGGCGTATATTGTCTTTGATGTAACGCAGAACCTTGTATGCTGCTTCCAAATGTGACTTACGTGGAGCAGAGGAGAATTGGTTGAGCTTGTTGATAGAGTAAGTGATGTATGACCTAGTAATTCGAAGATACATAAGCTTTCCAATCATTTTCCGATAAATTGCAGCATCAACAAGATTCCCACCACTGGCCACTAAGAGTTTGATGATATGGTCCATAAAAACATTATCAATTTTTACATCCAAGAAGTCTTGTTTCATCCAATAAATCCAATGCATACTTGCGTTGGCATAAGTAAATCCCATCAGTGGATCTTGCAATTTCCAGACCAACAAAGTACTTCAAAGCACCAAATCTCAAAGTTTGAAGTGAGATTTAAGTTGAGTCTTCAAAGTTTCTATAGTCTCATCATTATTACTTGCTATGATGATATCATCCACATAAACCAACAGACAAATGAATAATCCATCTGCAATCTTGAAGAAACGAGTGCGGTCACATTGATATTTCTCAAAACCCAAAGCAATAAGAGTAGTGGAGAACTTGAGAAACCAATGTCGACTAGCTTGTTTCAGAGTTTATAAAGATTTATTGAGTTTACAAACTGTATTTGGTGGCAAATTATCCCCTTGTCGAGAAACATATCCTGGTGGAATCTCATCTAGATTTTCTCATCTAGATCACCATTAAAAAATGCACCGGAGACAACCAACTAAGTAAGAGACCAACCAAAAACTGCAGCCAAACATAAAAAGAAATTTGACAGAAGTTAGTTTGGCCACATTTGTAAAAGTATCATTGTAATTTAATCTTTCAAGTTGAGTATAACCCTTAGCTACTAACCTTGCCTTATATTTTTTGATGGATCCACTTGCACTGTACTTGATTTTAAAAATCAAGTACAGCCAATACAAGTTTACCTTCATGTAATGAACATATGATCCATGTACTTGTATCTTCAAGATAATCAAATTCAACACCCATAACATCACATCAAACCTTTAGCTTATGAGCCTCAACATAAGTTGAGGGTTCTTTTGATTTGTCCATGCAAGCCAAAAATGAAAGATAAGGAGCATAAACTTTATCATAAAACTGAATTGGGCAATTTTGTGAGGGGTTGTAGACATTACTAAATTATAGTAATAATCTCAAAGATAAGCAGAAGTTTTTAACTCTCTTATGTTTGATGCAAACGTAAACTTCTTCATCATGTTCTACAAGCTCAACAGATTGATGAGTCTCTAGTGAAGGCAACATGACAAAGGGCACGTTGATAGGAAGTTTATGTGATACAGCGAGCTCTTGAGTGAGATCAAGAAAAAAATCATATTGTATGGGACCTAAATCTGATTCAAGAAACGAAAAGAGATGCTCGTGAAAAAAAAACATGTCTCAAAATAAACAGTTAATGAGTTTCTAAATCAAGGAGTTTAAATCCCTTATAATCCATGAAAACACAAGCTCTAGCTCTAGGTGAAAACTTATGCCTCCTTTAGTTGAAGTGGAAGCATAACAAAGAAACCCAAACACTTTAAAAAGATAAAAATCTTGGAATTTTTCTAGTCAAAACTTCAAAAGGACTTTTCTGATCCGAGAAACATGCAGAAAATTGATTAATAAGATACATTGCAACTAAAATACAATCACCCTAGTATATGTGAGGAATATGAGATTGAAACAAAAGAGATTTAGCAATATTTAAGATATGCTGGTGTTTTTTTTCAACCATGAAATTTTGTTGTTGTATTTCATAACGAGAATGATAAGAAACAATCCCTAATAACTTATAAAACTGAGTGAAATAGGATTCTTGTGCATTGTCAAATCTAACCCCCTGAATTTTACTTTCAAACTGAGTTTATACCATGTTAACAAAAAAAAGAAACACTTCTAATATATATGATTTATTTCGAAGAAGATACACTCAAGTGGACCTAGAATGGTCATCTACAATGGTTAAAAAATACGAGTAACCATCATGAATGGGAACTAAGAAATGACCATATATATCTATGTGAATAAGATTAAAAGGTTTGGCACTTTTACTGTTATAAAATACAAAAAGAATGTGTTTATGTTTTGAAATATGACAAACCTTACAATGAAAATCAGAATTATGTTTTTGTTTAGGTAAAGACAACATGGAAAATAAAAACTTAATCTTAGAGATAGATGGATAACCAAGTCTATTATGCCAAACTTCAAGACTAGACACAGCAGCTATGGTAGAAATTAGGGAAGATTTGCCGCGACTATCTAAAGAATCCAAGTTCATGATATAAAAATTTGTGACTCTCTACTCATTCCAATCACTTATCCCAGTATGCGATCCTGAATGATGCAAGAATCAAGGTACAAAATGGTACGATAACCCAAAGATTTTATCATAGAGGTGACACTTAAGAGATAAAATTTGAATTGAGGTATATAAAGGACATCCCAAAGAACTAGAGAACCACCAAGAAAATAGTTCATATACCGACAATAACAACAAGAATTCCATTAGGAAGACAAACAATATTGTTCTCAAGAGGAATGAATGAAGAAAGAGAATTTCAAGAATGGCAAATATGATGAGATGCACCACTATCTATCACCCAAGTATCTAAGGCATTTATATTTGTTCCATCAAAGCAGGCATAAGGCTTACCAACTCCGGTAAAAGAACAAAGGATAGAGGGATAAAAGTTATCGAAAATTAGGCAAATGGTGGAAGAAGAAAGGTCTAGAAAAACAAGTTGTATGAGCTTCAAACGTAGGTGTAATGCTAGTTTGCTAAAGTTTGGAACTCAAAAAAGATACAAGTTATTGTATCTATTCTGTAAACAGAGCATTAACCATTTTCTGGTCCACATTTTCAATACATTTGCAACCACTGATTGTGAAGGAGATTTGTTAAATTTCTGTTTTGACTTGAAAGATGCGGGATATGCATGTTTTAAATTAAATGAAGAACTCTGACGATTTCCTTTTAGATGTTTTCCCATTGCTGCAAGAAACTCGAGAAGATTAAGCTACAAACGATCGGTCAGAAGATAGATAGAAGACGAAGTGAAGTAAATCGTGAGAAGAAGTTTAGTTCCGGCGACGAAACTGAACTCCGATGAAAATGTTGAATGAAAAAATTTGAATGTTGCATAAGTTAGTTAGAAGTTTAGTGAGATATTTTGCTCTAATACCATTTTAGTAAAACAATCTCATTCTTTTAGATTAAAATGAACTGTATTGGGTTTATATACAGTATGTGTGTAAGATCTAAACTAGAGCCACAAAAGAAGAAATCAATATTATTTACACTAACAATATACGTACTCGAGTATTCCGATATACAAATGGTCAATTATTGCAAGATAATTTAGGCTTATCCGTTTATGTAACAGAAATGATAATCTCAAATTAGTGAGCACTAATTATTGAATATTTGGACAGGTTTATTATACAAAAATGATGGTATAATTAATAAGTACTAGTACAATATATATACGATCGTACAGAAGAAGGTGGGAGACAGTTGTGATGTGTATCTACATTGATATTAACACATTCACCAATTATTTCTCGACTCCTATTAATCTCCACTTGTATACTTTAATTATTGTTCTGTTTTGGTTTTTTTTTCTTTATTTTGTAACCCTACTTAAACTTGTAAAGAGATTTTTAATTTTTGGTTGTATTATTTTAAAAGTAATTATATAACTTGAAAAGTCCATAAATCAATCTATAAAGTCTACATTCATACAGTTGAAAGATGTTTTTTTGTTCAAGTAGTTAAATATTAGATTTTGGAGTTATATAATTATGCATCTTATATATTAAAGTAGTAGACACTTTCATTAAAAAATTTAATCGTATTATAAACTTTAAAATAAAATTAACTTAAGGTTCATAACTATTTTTAAAATAAGATTAAGTTAGGTTTCGTTATAAATATATATATATATATAATATAAACTCAGTCTTGATTTAAATAAAAAAATCTCAAAAAAAAGTATTACTTTATATGGACTTGGTCTTAAGTGTACATTAATGATTTAATTCAGAAAAATAACATTGTTAAAATCCATGTTAGTCTTATTTATATAATACTTTAATACATTTACATTTACATTATTATGTATTCATCCATCAAGCTGATCACCAAAACTCAGAAAGCTTTGTATATTTTGGGAGAACAATTTTATTTTGAACGTGTTATAAATTATATGATAAATTAATCTATGATTCATAATTAGCTTTTAAAAGAATTTTAAGGTGAATTTTATTATAAATTTTAATATAAAAATTAAAATTATCAAAATTTTAAGAGAAAAACTTTAAAAATGGTTAGAATCAATAAAATTTATCGGATACGAATTTGATTATTGATTTGTTCTGGTTCGAGTTTAGATTCAATTTTTTGCGTACATAGATTTAGGAAATTCGAGTATTTTGTCGGGTTTAGTTTATCTAATGCAGCATTTTGGTTATTTTGATTTAAGACATTTAGATATTTTTATTTTTTGTATAGAGTTTGGTTTAATATAGATTGAGTTCGAGTTCATGTATTTTTATATAAAAATTAAAATAATTCAAAAGAAAAACTCTAATGGTTTTTAATTTGGTTTTGGTTTGAGTTTTTAAATACATAGATTTAGGATCCATTAGAATATTTTATCGGCTTCAAATTTTCTAATTTTAATTGATTTTGGTTTGAGTTTAGGCCTTAAAAAATATCTTAAAAGCAATATTTAGAATATCAACACAGATCTAAAAATCAAATGGATATGGGTTTCTTAGAGTTATACATGAGAAAAGGAAAAAATGGTTTCTATCTTTTTTTTGTCAACAACTGGATCGACAAGACTCGATCCATAGCCTAGCCCATATCCTCAAAATCCCTTTTTATTCTACTAGTGTAATGGAGAGGAATCGAACCCCGGTGCCCTGAGTCATTAGCTGAATCATCCTAACCACCAGACTGAGAATAACTCGACAAAAAAAAAAGTGGTTTCTATCAATCTGCTAAATGTCAAATTTTGTGGTTTTACTTAACGAGATTGATTACAAGAGTATTGTTACACAACATGATATTGTTCGAAGTTTGGACTATAAAAGAGTTTTATCGGTTTAATTGTTAATAAAATTATAGTTATGTATATGTGCAATTATAGAAAAGAAAGTGAAATATAGTCCAAACATTCTTTTATTTTGTAACCCTACTTAATACAATTATAGATCTTATATTTTTTTGGTAGGAATTATAGATCTTATATAAACATTTGATTGCTTATTTTCTGAGAGAGAGTGACATTTGATTAAGATAGGTCATTATGTTATTAATCAAGATCTAAGGATATCGACAGATAGATAAGTTTAATATTGGATATGGACCTGATTTTTATGGATTCTATGATAATATTCCAAAAAAGAATATCACAATATCCATATGTTTAATTGTTAAGAAAACAATATTATTATTTTGTGCAAATAATTTCATAAGCATTAAAATGAAGAATATTATAAAACCAAAAGAACAAGATTGTGGTCAAACATGTTCGTGTGTTTCAAATCAATATCGAAACTGATTAAGAAAACTGTGTATATGTCATCATTTTAGAAACATGTGCCTAGGATTTATCCTGTGGAACCCGATTCCCATTTTTTTTTTGTTAAGAGAAGTTCTGAATTCCGTCCATAATCTCTTCAGACTAGCTATTCGTTTCTAAAACCGGAGGCCAAGTGACTGGAATCCAGTATCTCCATCTAGGAGATTTACTACTGGACCAAGACCGCTTGATTCCGATTCCCATTTTCAATTAAACCTAGTCAAAATTTTTGATAACACCAATTCAAAGCAATTTGTCAATATTAAGTATCTACATATAATTATAAAGAACCCATTATCATTTATCATTTAACATAATTTGGTACAAAATTTAGAGTATAAAGTTAATATATCATAAGTATTTTAGGGTTATTAAAAATTCACAAATATAATGATTTTGATCAAAATATTAGAATTGTATATATAAATGATTAGTCCGGAATATTTAACTTAGTCAAAATGTGTAATATATTTTAACCCGATGCAAGGGAAACTAGATTAAAAAATGTTTTAGCCCATTATGATCTTGTAAATATGAAATTACATTTACATAAAATAATAATATCAAAAATTTGATTATTCTGTGTTATTCTGCATTTTTCGCATTATGACTATGAGCATAAACTTATTATTTTAATAATTTGTATACCTAATTTCATATTTCAAAACAGACTTTATATATAAATCTTATATGTATATGCTAAATAAGCATACGATAAATTTCATATCTATAAAGTTAGTCGGATTCATCTAAATCATCCACATAAATTGCCAATTTAAGCTACTCGAAGTAGATTAAATAGGTAATCAGAAAGAGAAGCAAAGTATATAACTTTACAGAAAAAGAAAAGTTGAGAAGTAAAGAAAAAAATTAAACAAAATAAAAAGTAAAGAAAAACAACTAAAAAGAAAAAAAAAACATGAAATGAGTGTTGTAACGACCCTGAGACTCATGAATACCACACAAGACAGTAAAAACAGAGAGTTAAAAATGTCAAACTGTTTCAATAGGGAAAAAAGTAAGAACTTTCAAGAAAAGAATCTACTAAATATCACATATATAAATTAAATATTTTAAAATTAAAAGATAGCTTTCATAGAGGAGGACAGGTGGTCCAATTATGTAGTCACTTTACTTTACAAATTTTCAATGCAGTAGAGATCGAACCTCTTACCTGCAGTAGCAAGAGGGGGATTTTAAAACCACTAGATTAGTTGACAAAAAAAATAGTTTTCTGATAATAAATTAAAGAACATATGTAATCTCCAAAAAGAAAGAAAAAACATTTGCAATTATGAGTGGTTTAATATAGATAATTGATTGTATATAATTTTTTATTTATTACACATTAGATGATAAAATCAATCTATAATATAAAACTTATCATGCAAAGTGACAAAATTATCTGAAATCAAATTTTGGTTAAAACAATTATAAAATTAAATATTCAACAACTTGTTTAAATACACCCATTAAAAAAAATTAAATTATGTAACATGCACATTAACCAAAAAATAATTATGTAACATGCAGTTATACTACTTGGAGTAGGAACAGAATGTGAATGTAAGAGTAAATGTATTTATTATTGCACCAAATTTTTTTAAAAAAAAAACAAAAAAAATTGTGAAAATAAATAAGAAATTACAAAAGAATGTCCTTTTGGTCAACAACTATTGCTCTCTTACACAGACACAGACCCTATAAAAACAAATTAAATTCCTAGGTTGCCCTTTTATGCCCACTTTCTGATTTTATCCCACATAGCCAATAACACACAAATGGAAACCCCACTCTTCCTTTTTTTGTATTTTTTTCCTCTCTTATTTTTATTAATTGTTTTTTAAAAAGAAAATTAACCCAAAAATATTCACTCATATACTAACATTATCACTCATTTAATGATTTTATACTTAATTTAAGAACAGTTTATGTCATTAAATGATTTCCCTTAATTATATTCATGTTAACTAGGTCTTAATATATTAATATATGAATGGTTAATTCATAACACATGACTGAGAATAATTCAACCTTCATAATGCGAATTATATCCCTAGGCATTCAAGTCTTCAGGTTGGACACAGATTGGATCCTTTTGGGTTCAATTCTTTTGCGTACAATATTTTTATACTTATATAAGATCCGTCATTATTTTGATTTGGTTCCGAGTCAGTTTGAATTTCTAATTTAAAGAACCAAAAATCATCCGAATACATAAATACCCTAGAAATATCCAACAAAAATTCTAAAGAATATCAAATAAATACCTAATAATATCGAAAAGTATCTAAAAATACTAATAATATTTTGTAAATATCTACATATTAAAAAAGTATTTGAATATGTCTAAAAGCTCCAAAAAAACTCATAGAATACTCTAAAAATACCTAAAGATACTATAAAATTAATTTTTAGGTATCCGTTTTATTCTTGGTTAGAATCTAGTTCTTTAGGTCCTAAATTTTTAAACCTATTTTGAATTTAAGTATTTCGGATTCGAGTCTGAATTTTATTTTTATCAAATCCAGGAACACGTTCGTGTTATTGGATCCGATTTTTATGTCTAGGCATAAATTATACCATAGAAGATACCAACTTTGCTTACGTGGAATACTTGATACTATAGAATAGTAAACATTATAGTATTATATAGACAAATAGATTTTTTAATAAATAAATTAATAAAATGTGGAAACAGACGGAGACCTCTTCCACACAAAAACCCAACAATTCACTCAAAAAACAGAAAAATAGGTAACCAAGAGACAATAAAAAAAAAATCTAAAAAATTATTTGAAGAAAGTGTTTTAATTTTATTTTTTTGTAAAAAGGTATTGCAATAATAAAAATATATAAAAAAGACCATTGTGGAGAGCGTGTAAGACACGTACCAATAAGAGTGAAGTGAGAAACTCAAACAACCAATGCTTAGTTTCCGTTCTCGTACGACGTGGGACTCTGGTCTCACCTTGTTCCTATCAAACGTTCTATTCAATGTCTGATTTTCACTTCACGCGCTTCATATAACGCGTGAGATTCACTCTTTGTCTCCCTTATTCTCTCTACTGTCTCTTTCTTTCTTCTTCCTTTCAATATTTCTCAGTCTCTTCAAACAAAAGAAAACGATCAGTTTCAGAGCAGAGAACTAAAGCGCAAAGCTTTAGCAAAAAAAAAAAAACAGAGTGAAAGTTTCTCTTTTTAACTTTTTTAGTTTTTCTGGTCTCTGTTATGAGAAATCGCCGGAACTCTGATTATCTCCGACCACCGGCGGATTTTCGCCGGAAAGTTAAGAATCAATAACTCCTTCTTAAACCCTTCTCAGAAAAAACAAAAATTCAATTTTCCAATTCTGTGTAAATTCTTCGTTGAGAGGTTTCTGTTCAATAACAATGGCGACGACGACAAACGTAAAGTCGACGACACAACAACAAACACAAACGCAGTCGCAGTCGCAGTCACCACAACCGCCATTACAATCAGCAGAAGAGTTAGCAGCGAAGGCGTTACAGAAGCGTTACGAAGGGTTAATGATGGTGAGAACAAAAGCAATTAAAGGTAAAGGTGCGTGGTATTGGAGTCATCTTGAACCAATCTTACTTCATAACACCGACACTGGTTTTCCTAAAGCTGTTAAGCTTCGTTGTTCTTTATGTGACGCCATTTTCTCTGCTTCTAATCCTTCACGAACTGCTTCTGAGCATCTTAAACGTGGAACTTGTCCTAATTTCAACTCTTTACCTAAACCCATCTCTACAATCTCTCCTTCTCCTCCTCCTCCACCTCCACCTCCTCCTCCGTCTTCTTCAAATCGGAAACGGAATTCCTCCGCCGTGGAAGCTCTGAATCATCAACATCAGCATCAGCATCATCATCATCATCAAGGGTCTTATCATGTGACACCACTCACTGTTGTTGATCCGTCGAGATTCTGTGGGCAGTTTCCGGTTACTCAGCATCCACATTTGATGCTTTCTGGTGGAAAAGACGATTTGGGTCCATTAGCTATGCTTGAAGATAGTGTGAAGAAACTTAAGAGTCCTAAAACTTCACAGACTCAGAATCTAAGCAAAGCTCAGGTAGAATCAGCGTTAGATTCTCTCTCTGATTGGGTGTTTGAATCTTGTGGCTCTGTTTCGTTATCTGGTCTTGAGCATCCAAAGTTAAGAGCTTTTTTGACGCAAGTTGGGTTACCAATTATCTCAAGGAGAGATTTTGTTACTGGAAGATTGGATTTGAAGTATGAGGATTCAAGAGCAGAGACTGAATCGAGAATCCATGATGCTATGTTCTTTCAGATTGCTTCTGATGGATGGAAATTCAAAAACTCCGGAGAGAATCTCGTGAATTTGATTGTGAATTTGCCTAATGGGACGAGTTTGTATAGAAGAGCTGTGTTCGTTAATGGAGCTGTGCCGTCTAACTATGCAGAGGAGGTTTTGTGGGAGACGGTGAGGGGTATTTGTGGGAATTCACCTCATCAGAGATGTGTTGGGATTGTTTCAGATAGGTTTATGAACAAAGCATTGAGGAATCTAGAGAATCAACATCAATGGATGGTGAATCTCTCTTGTCAGTTTCAAGGATTCAACAGTTTGATCAAAGATTTCGTTAAAGAGCTTCCTTTGTTCAAATCCGTCTCTCAAAGTTGCTCCAAGCTCGTTAGTTTCGTCAATAGCACGACGCAGATCAGGAATGCTGTTTGTAAGTATCAGTTGCAAGAGCAAGGAGAGACTAGAATGCTGCATTTGCCTTTGGATTGTTCTATGTTCGAGCCATTGTTTAATCTCCTTGAAAATGTTCTTAATTCCGCTAGAGCGATTCAGCTTGTAGTCCATGATGATGTTTGTAAAGCTGTTCTAATGGAAGATCATATGGCTAGAGAGATCGTTGAAATGGTTGCGGATGTCGGGTTTTGGAACGAGGTAGAGGCGGTTTATTCGCTGTTGAAGCTAGTTAAAGAAATGGCTCGGAGAATCGAAGAAGAGAGGCCTTTGGTGGGACAATGTTTACCTCTTTGGGATGAGTTAAGAGCCAAGATAAAAGATTGGTATGCAAAGTTCAATATAGTTGAAGAGAGTCTAGTGGAGAAGCTTGTTGAGAGAAGGTTTAAGAAGAGTTATCATCCGGCTTGGGCTGCGGCTTTTATACTTGATCCTCTTTACTTGATAAGAGACAGTAGTGGAAAGTATCTTCCTCCATTCAAATGCTTGTCCACAGAGCAAGAGAAAGATGTTGATAAGTTGATAACAAGGCTTGTGTCTAGAGATGAAGCACATATAGCAATGATGGAGCTAATGAAATGGAGAACAGAAGGACTTGATCCAGTTTATGCAAGAGCAGTTCAAATGAAAGAGAAAGATCCTGTTTCAGGGAAGATGAAGATAGCTAATCCACAAAGCAGTAGACTTGTTTGGGAAACTTATCTAAGTGAGTTCAGGTCATTAGGAAGAGTTGCAGTGAGATTGATTTTCCTTCATGCAACTTCTTGTGGCTTCAAATGTAACTCCTCTGTTTTGAGATGGGTTAATTCTCATGGACGTTCACGTACAGCTCTTGATCGAGCTCAAAAACTGATCTTTATATCGGCGAATTCGAAATTCGAAAGAAGAGATTTCTCAAATGAAGAAGAGAGAGATGCAGAGCTTCTTGCTATGGCTAATGGTGAAGATGATGTGTTAAACGATGTTCTTATTGATACATCTTCAGTGTGACTTTGTTCATTTTTTTACTTAGTTTTTTTTTTCTCCTGCTTACTCTTTTTAGTTTTTCATTAGAACTTTGGCCATTTTGTAGGATTTGCTTGGATTCATTTTGATTTTTTCCTTACTACCTTTAATTTAATTTGTACTTGGCTCCTTTAGGAGGTGAGAAAGAGAGCCATATCATTGTATTTCTTTAGCCTATTTTCATCATAATTTTAGGCGATTTTTCGTGTCTTTTTTTCATAACTTTTAGCTATGGTTTTTGGGAAGAAATTCATGAGTTCAAGTGACTTCTTGTAAAGTTCTTTGTCTTTATCATATTACTATTACAAAACTTGTGCACAAATTTGATAGCAATCAATGTAAATTCGATAGTTGGTGGTAAATCCACTAAAAACACAAATTGGCTTGAGTAGCAATCAAATTATAATGTAAACCCGATAGTTGGTGGTAAATTTACTAAAGGCAAGCGCACATGCACAACTAGGATCGAGCCCCATTACCTATAAGATTTATGTAGAAATTTGGCTAATAAGTCGGCCTTTATGGCCCATATTGATATGTCGTTAAGAAAAAAAACGAGTCTAAACTCCGGAAAATCGTATTTGTCCCTCGTAATATTATTAGGAAAATCGTATTTGTCCCTCGTAATATTATTAGGAAAATTGTATTTGTCCCTCGTAATATTATTAGGAGTTTAAACAAGGGATTGAGACTTGTCGATCCAATAAAAAAACAACGACACCTATTTTGGTTTCTTCTATTGTCGTGATCATATAAACTATTGAGGGTCCAAAAGCTCCAAGCTTGTAGTTAAGAACATTAATGGCATCGACAAAAGATTCAACGACAACTTCATCTTCTCTATTGTACATTGTAATGATCTCTCTTTTGTTCTTTTGTTCTTTTGTCATTAACGTTAATAATCTTAATCATGACTCAAAACAATGTCTTTTCCATTTCAAGAAATTGACTTAATAAAACAATTTCATTTTGAATATTCTTCATGTTCTTTACTTCATCATAACATGTTAGTCTCTGTTGATGTCGACGCCCAAAGATCTTGACCTTTTTGGAAGAAACTTAACCGGTCTTACTGGTTTTAGCTTTCACTTCAACTATGATTATGATTTTTTATCTATCTAACTATTTCTCAATAATGTGGAACCCCACAAGGAAACATGAGTTTAGTGGGAGGTTCTTGCATCAAAATCATCACTTTTTGATGTTATATTGTAACTATGAATGTGAAACTATTAAAGTGAAAGAACAATCTCTAAACTTGGAACCCTAAATGTCAAAATCCAAAAAACCCTATTTTTGTTTTTTTTTCTATCAATATATTTAATACATTATAAAAACGGTGGAAATCAACTGTGCAATGATGATTGATGATTTCATAAAGAAAATATTATTCGATAGTCCTTTAACACTATATACGAGAAGATCTGTTATAAATTTTATAGAATAAGGTATTATAAAACTACGCAATAAACTCTTGACTCGCGAAAAGTTATTTTTTATAAAAAATTTCAGTTTCAAAATCTTGATTTGATTTTTCATAAATAAAGCTCTAGAATTTGATTCTTGTAGATTTTGTAATTCACTATGTATATTTAGTGTGTTTTTCCATGATTTCTAGTTGTACTGTGAATAGTAGAAAAAGGTTAAATATTTTGTCCTTTTAGCCAAAACTCATGATTTGATATTTTTATTAAAAAGTTTAATTTTTTTGGGGGGGGTTCAAATCCATGATTTTACAGTGTTGTAAAAATGGCAGTAAAAGGAAAAAAAGTCAAGAACTGCTGTTTAAAAAGTTTTTGTTTTTTGATATCTCTTTATATGAAAATCTAACCTCCATGATATTCATCATAGCTTTATTAAACAGTTACCAAACTTTGAAAATTTTAGTGGTAAAATTATCATAAATTGACTGACTGTGACAGCCAAAGTGAAATTACACAAATTAAGTAACAACAGAACCACCAACAATCAATAAAGATATAATAATAAATATAGAAAAAGAATAAATAAAGTAAAGAAAAAAACACATTCATTTTGGATGGTGTTTTGCCAGACAAATAGATAAATCTAAGTACTATTTCTCTTTTGTGCTTTGTCATCAAGCATTTTCTTACACAAAATTACTAATATATAATATATTATTTTTTTAACCAATAAAATCTGATTTATAGTGTATATTTTATTATATAGAATAACATGAAAACAAGTGTCATGTGGTAAATCCACTAAAAGCACGCACTTGCATATCTTGGGATCGATTCTTGCCGCATGCATTATGTAGGAACTTGACTAATAGATCGACTAGTTGTGTCCTAATTTAAAAAAAAACGACACAAAAAACGAAATTTTGAATTTTGATGAAAAGAAATACATATTCGTGCATTTAACCAATTTATCAAAAATGAATTTACAAATATGTAATGTTTTGTTGGAAAAAATTGATATTAATAATTGTAACTCATGATTATTTGAAATAATTGTTATTGAGTGCAAAGAAATTGGTTTTGCTTTTAGATAATTTATGAAGGAATCATTTTTACTTGCCTAAAAGAGAGGTAAAAACAAGAAAAAGTATACAAAAAATAATTATACCCCACAAAACAGCATATTATTATAGTGACAAAGAATACACTTTAATTTGGTTTTTATAACTTTATACTTGATTGGTATTAGATTCATCTTACCCACCTCCATTACGTCTTGATCTCAAGAAAATTCAGAACTTTGCTATATTACAAAAACATTGACTTAAAAGTAAATTATCTTAGTAAATATATTAATATTAACAACTTCTCAAAAATTGTATTTGTTTTTATAAGAAAATTAGTGCAACATTATAAAGAAAACTACATTTGTTATAGGTAAAACTTGGATGTATGAATAATATTTTATGCTACTTTAATTTCTTATGTCAGGCATAAAATGTTATATGTTTCTTTTTCCTATATAGTTTAAGTATTTATATGAAATAAAATAATTTATGTTTTTGCCACTGTTTCTTGTCACAATTTCGTTTTCTTTGCCACTATATACATATGTTTTCGTTATCAAAATATCAATATTACGATTCATAATCTTTTCTTACAAACATATCAATCAAACAAGTAATTATTGATAACTTTAACAATTTTCAAAACTTATTTTACATATATATATATATATGTGAAAAAAAATCAAGACAAATATTACAGATCCGAATTATATGATGGCTAGATCGTAAAAAAAAACAAATATCTAGTTCTTTAATATAAACAGTTCAAATCTATGCTACAAAACATCTAGTGTTTTTTAAATTTTTAAAAATGTAACATAATATTAAACAAAAACGATATGTAGAGTAGTACTTCTTCGGTTTCACAAAGAGTGTCATTATAAGAAAAAAATATTTTACAAAAAATCAATTCTATAATTTAATATAATATTTAACCAAAAAAAATCTAATTTTAACTTCCAATCAAAACTTTTAACATATAATCTAGTAAATCATTATCTTTAATTATTAGAGGTATAAATGACTATTATTTTTAATCTGTCTGAAATTTTTTTTTTGTCAACAATTGAATCGACAAGACTCGATCCATAGCCTAGCCCACACCCTAAAATTCTTTTTAATCCTACTAGTGTAGTGGGGAGGAATCAAACTCCAGTGTCATGAGTCATTAGTTGGATCATCCTAATCACCAGATTGAGAATAACTCGACCTATCTGAAAAAACTTAGATTGATATTTTTTAAGAAACGGATGAACAATTTTTACGGTATATTTTACTGTGGGATCAGTAATCAAATTAACAATACTTAATTATTTTTTGATACAAAATTAGTTATAAGTTACGAGCTCAAAAAGTAGTTGGATGATTTGGTATTTTGGTGGTAAGACAGAATTTTCCTGTCGGCAAATGCTGACTTCTCACCAAATCTCTTTCTCTCTCTCTCTAATTATTTGAGTATGTCTTTTAAATTTTTTAAATTATTTGATTTTAGTATAAAGTTTTACAAAAAGTTGAAAAGAGATAATTATAATGATATTGTAGAGGACAATCTTTTTTTTAATACATAAGAATCTCGTCCTCTTCCGATGTTTCTTCATCATTATACAAAATTTTAATTTTTAAAAATAAATAAATAAAGTAGATTCGTCTTTTCATATATTTTATTTTATTAAAAATTTAGGATCTAGCCAATTTATTTATGTTTACTATAAATCGTATATCTGGCCATATTTCAACAGCTAAAGAGATTGCAAATCTATGATATTAATACTTTTTTAATTGTCTAAACTGATATATAAAGTATGTAGTAGAAATATTTGCTATCTGTGGGAAGTGAATCCAAAATTTTATTTCGGTCTACCGAAAACAATGAGTCGAATATAAATTTAATTGCCTAAATTGACATATAAAGTATGTAGTAGAAATATTTTTTAGACTTTTTAATTGCCTAAATACTTTTTTAATTGCCTAAATTGATATATAAAGTATGTAGTAGAAATATTGGCTACCTATATAATTAATTTTATTACAGATTAAAATAATCTTTATATAATTTTTCTGGAATGTAAATTATTTAATCATTGTTTTTATTAGATTAAATGATGATCTACCATATACAATAATTTTGATGTTTACACTAATGACCTTGACATGTGGTAAGATTAGTAGACATCATTGCTCTCATGTACAATAGTCCTTACATAAAGATTATTCTTATCAACTATGTCTCTATTTTTCTAAAATAAAATAAATTAAGCCAAAATGATATAGCAAACCAATAGTCTAAGCTCATTTCTATCACCTTAGATACAACCGGATAAAATCCAAAATATAATTTTTTCATTAAAAGTTATAATAAGTGAGTAATTATCATTTTAATAAGCAAGTTATAGATATTATTGTAATTCTTAAGCTAAATGTATTGAAAAGATGATAAAATTAGTGTTAAACAACTATTTGATTTTCTGAATGAGATAGATGAACAACTATTTTTTTTGTCAATAATATTAGGCCACAACTGGTATCCCATTAGCCACGTTTCTGCATAATGCAGACGGCGAGATTCGATTCCGGTATATGCAAGTGTGCTTACCATTTAGTAAATTTATCCCTGCCATTAGGCTAAAGGTCACTTGCAAACAACTATTTCTTAAAAAAATGCTTTTGGTCAAATGTTTAAAGATTCATCTTTGCAGTATTTTTACAACAAATATTGATTTTAAATAATTGTGTAATTTTGTGCAATATAATATGAAGTTATAGATTGAAATTTATTGATTCAATTTGTGAAGTTTTTTTTTCATTTTCAGTCTTATTAGAACATTAAAAACATTTAGAAGAAATTCTTTTTTTGACAATATTTGAAGGAATTGGTAGCTTCTGTTTTTGTTGTTGAATAAATTGGATTGATAAAATCTAATCTATAGTATACAATATTTTTATAATTTACCAGACTGAGAAGAATTCGTTAACTGTTCATTTTTGTTAAAAAGAAAATCATAAGTTCATTATTTTTTTGGTTCAACGAATTCATTTATTTCAAGTTTGAGTCATCTATTTAATCTATTTATTCTAATAATATATCTGATTGAGAATATATGATTTAATGGTAGTAGTTATTTTACAAATTTTTAGTTATTAGGGTTCGGTTCTTTCCAATACAAATGGAAAAAAAAATATGATGTGGACTTTCACTATAAATTAAATTTTGTCAATCTAATTATTATTCGTGAAAAAAGGTAAGGTTGAAAAAAATAAAACTATGTGATTCATAATAGAGAAAATGGTTTAACTAATGGAACCTTAATTCATTAATGATTCATAATAGATAAAATGGTTTAACCAAAACGGCGACGTTTAGCCGACAAAGTCTTCTGTTATCTGGCACGTGTGGTCAAACTTAAACAGAAATCTCGTTATAAGTTTCTCTGCATTGATGACGTTATTGTCCCTCTCTTAATGACGTCAAGAATCTCCAATTTTTGACAAAAAAAAATAGTACTTATATATTATTATTATATTCTATTATATTCATATAATATTCACAACAGAAATCTACATTAATATTTGTATTTTTCTTTTTGTTTTTTACATCACAGAATATAATTAATAGGTAATGCCAAAAAGCACGTGATCTACTTAGCTTATCTCTGATCTAGCTTAATATCAGATAGGGGGTTCAAATTGTGCCAGCTATAGTAAGAATAATTTGGCTGGATTAGACTTTTGTCGATCTTATTAATAAAATGAATGAGTAAGATTAAAAAAAAAATAATAGGCAATGTAAGGAATAAAATTGTGAACATGTTTTTATAGAAACTAGTGAAATTTTAAATGATATATTTAGCTACTACAATTATATTTTTGTTTTGTTTTACTTTAACATTATCCAGATGGATTCACAAACCATAAATATTATTCCTTTTTTTATATTAGTTGTTATTTTAGTCTAAATTTTTTTGTTTCACTTATTTTAGTTTTTCAATATAGTTTTTAATACAAACTCGTTTTATTTATTTGTTCTTACTTAAATAATTAAAATATTAAATAATTTAAAATTTTAATGGTCAAATAAAGGTGTAAGATAACATTTACATATTTTCTTAATATGTGTCCAAAGTTCTGAAATGATAACTAAACCGATTCAGAGAAAATATAAGCTGAGTATAATTGCCAAACTACTTAATGTATTATCAGATTGTGGAAAACAAATTTTTTAGCTATTTCAGTGCATAGAATATTAAAATGTAAATCACGCTGATCAACCATTAACCATAAACTTTGAACTAGCAAATTAATCAGATTTTGATACTAGAACTTAATTCACTCATGAAAATTTTGAAAAACGAAATGATAATTTTTACTAGTAGACATTTGTTTAATTTATGAGTGTATCCACTACATCATTAATTAGCCATATAATTTAGAATATATTTCAATTTTCTTGTTGAGAAACAATACTTTTCTCATAAAATTTTCAACCAATATTTCATTTCCGTGGAAAAAATATATCATTATTATGTTAGTTTGAAGACATGAGTGAGTTGCTAATCAAAAAACCTAACTCGACTTTTTTCTTTTTCCCTATAATTCAGCAAATCAATCTTTAGATTAGAATCATAATTTTTTTACTAAATATAAGAAAATGAAATATAGAAAAAGTGATTTTGATTTGCTTTTATATTAACAAATCTTTTTTATAAGGAAGTAAATAATTATAATTATTATCAATGTTTATAAAAATGTATTGTGCCAAGTAACTCTCAGTCTAGTGGTTAGGATGATCCAGATAATAATTTGGTACCAAGGTTTGATTTTTACTCGCTGTATTATGGTAGTTTTGAAAAAAGTATTTTAGGAGTAAGGTTTAGACTATGGATCGAGTTTTATCGATCCAATGTTGAAAAAATAAGAAATGTTTTGACATTAATGCTACATAAAAAGTATAGTATTGGGATTTTTAGGAGTCTAAATTCTTACTCCATATATATATAATTTGATATATTGGAGATAGAATATACAATATAATATTTGAAAAGAGTAACCATTATTACTTACAAGGAGTTGATATCATGAAAAGAGATTGTGCCTGTTTTATAATTATCACTTGCAGTAATATTATAATTCTAAATTTTTTATAAACCATGTGATGGAATTATTTCCTCAAGGTTTCCTTGTTTGTAAAAAAATCATGAGTGAACTCAATAATGTAAGAAAAGTATTTCATTAACCTCCATAAATTAGGGCAACAACCATCACACTTTATATTTTTGTTGTTAATAAAAGATTTTTACTTTTTTAAATTACCAAAAATGAGTGACATATTTAGCTAGTTACTTTAATGTTACTACATAAACATATTAAGTAAAATATATATAACGTAACAGAGTGACTAAGAATCTATTCTATGTCATAATAATTATATTGTTTTAGACAAATCATGTTGATCACTTTTTATTAATTATGGAAGATTCTACTGGTTTGACAAATATATGAATTAAAGTTAGCTTTAAACAAAAGTTACTGCTCCTCAACTAATTGACTTATGAATTCTTATTTTCCTAAAGAGTTTAATAAAGTTCATTCTAAAATATCAAAATTCAGTATTTATAATACTTGTAATCTAATCTTCTGTAATTGCCAACATGTTTAGAGTTAAGTTTGAAAATGTCTTAATAAATAAGAGGAAAATTTCACCCATAATAATCAATAACTTCAAAATTTAAGATATAATAATAATAAATTTTAATTAGGAAATTAACAACATATATTACTAATAAGCCCCTAGAAAGATTGCTAAACTAAAACCGTATAATCAATTTCGACTTGGACCGGAATTTTTTTAAGGTTAAGAGATAACCACAAAAAAAGCGGTTTTTTAAATAACCGAAAAATTGAACCGGAAATTGGGAGCCACGCAAAATTAGTTCTCTGTTTTTCCTCCTTTCTCGTTATCGTCGTTTGACATCGGAAGAATCTTCAGTGACGAGAACAAAAAAAAACATGGCGGCAATCAGAACGATGACGAGCATGATTTTGCGCGAGTTTATACATCAACCTATTCTCTTTCACTCTTCATCGACGTCGTTTCAATCTATTTTGCCATGTCTCCGTCGCACTTCCCGAATTGTTGTGAATCATTCTAATTCTCGATTTGGATTAATCCGATGTGCGGCTTCAAATTCCGGTGATGATCGGAAAGTTTCTTCAAGGTTATCTCAGGTGCAACAGATGCTTCATGAAGCTGAGGAGAGAGCTAGTTCCGCTGGCAATGAGCCTATCCCTCAAATCACTCTAGGTATAGTTTTTTGCTCTATCTATCTAGATAGAATTCGAATTTCTGATGACTTCTTAGACATTTCTAGAGAACTTAGCTCAAGTCATTGTACCCAATGATGATTTGTCTACTTGAATCTCAAATCAAATTCATTACTCTCAGAAAGTTAGTCACTTTAGCATCTCTGATTAAGAGTTTTAAGCTCTGTTCTTGCTGAGTTTTGCTCACATGGTTTCTAGAGTTGTGTTCTGTAGTAATTTGATGTGTTTGTAGTTTGTTCATTTGTATCTGTCTTTGGTTATTTGCAGACCATGTTACAGTTAACTTTGCTAGAAGTGGCGGTCCTGGAGGCCAGAATGTGAATAAAGGTGTGACCTTTTGTAGTTTTGGTTACTTGATGTTTCAATGCTTTACATGTATCCATTTCTTTGTTTTGCAGTGAATACCAAAGTAGATATGCGTTTCAATGTGAAAAATGCATACTGGCTTAGTGAAAGGATCAGAGACAAAATCTTACAAACGGTTTGTGTTTCTTTACTCCTGTTGTTATCCCTCTACAACACTGAGTGCTGAGTTCTATCTCTATCGGTACCGATGATTGAATCTGATCTCGTGCAGAGTGTTTAGATGTTCGTATCTATGTGTTGTGTATTTAGCTTTTGTTGTTTGTCAACAGGAGAAGAATCGGATCAATAAGGACGGTGAACTTGTGATATCATCAACCAAAACCAGAACGCAAAAGTCAGTCACCTTATAATCTTCTTATTCTAGTTCCATTTCCAAGAGTTTCTCCATTTCTGACTGTATGATCTCTGCAGAGGAAACATCGACGATGCACTTGAAAAACTGCAGGTAATATACCAAATGCTTCTGTTGTTTCTGGCCTTTCCTCATGGTACCGAAATGTTTTAGTTACTCATATAAAACTCAACAGGCGATAATCGATGCTGCTTCATATGTACCACCACCACCATCAGAAGAACAGAAGAAGAAAATCGTAAAGATGTCAGAATCAACCAAACCAAATCTCTTTCCATTACTCTATCTTTCTTCTTCCTTTCTTCAAATCTTAATATGGTGAGTTCTGACATTGTACAGGGCTGCAAAAGCTGACAATAAACGACTTAAGAGCAAAAAAGTTCTCTCAGACAAGAAATCATCTAGAAGAAGCAGAGGCAGTTATGATGATTAAACTCCAAACCATACAATAGAGTCCAGTCTGATTCTAAAGCTTTTAACTTAGATGATTTTGTATCTTTTGCTTGCAATTTAATGTATCACAAACATCAAAATTAGATTTATGTACAAACAACTCTCATACAAATCATATAAAAATTTGAGTTTTGTTGGATTTTATGTACATACCACTCTTATACAAATCACAAACAGAGAAAAAGTCTCAAACATAACACTTCACACTTTTGTTTTTGTATATATGTTAATAAATTGTATTCTAGATTCTAATAACATGTTCTTCTCCTGATCTGTGATCAATATGTTTGATCCATTTTCTCTCGCTGTTCTTATCACTCTTCTCTGAGCGTCTCGCAGCCACATGAGCAATCTCTAAACCACCGGAAACCGGAAGAGTCACCGTTCTTACAACTTTCCGGTCAGCAAAAGCTTTTGTCCAACTGAAACACAAACTACTTCTCCTGTAGCCACTTCTACAAACCACAACTGCTCCTCTACTACCAAACGAAGCATTTTTCAAAACATTTGCTGCAAAATCCTTCTGATCCCAATCAGTAACCAAGAAATCAATTCCTTGTAACGTCTGCATCAATCTCTCACAATCTTCCTCTCTCAAAATGATCATCTCAGGCAAATTTGAACAAGATTGTTGTGTCATAGCTTGAACATAAGCGGTTTTTGATATTGTGTTTGGTACAATACAAATATGTCTTGCGTTTGTGTGTTGACTCGCTACGTTTAAACCAATACTTATGGCTATTGTTTCACCTTCTGACCATGTTTCCACAATTAAAGTCGCGTTCCATCCTGCAGCCATTGCAGCTACAAGCTCTGCTGCTCCAGGCGTTCCAAGATTCTCACACTAAAAACCAAAAATTACTCTTAAAAATCAAAACTTTTACATATTGGTTTAAGAAAGAGACCCAAATGTGTATAAAGATCAAATACCTTCGTTTCTGAAATCCCAAATCTCAAAACGTGCAAAGATCAAACCTTTTCGTCTTGAAATCTCTAATGATCATATTTTGAGAATTGGGGTTTCGAGAAACATCGGAAAATGGTTCAAAGACGATTTCTTTGTGAAAAAAAGTATTGATTTTTTCGTGACAAGTTAATGAAATTTACCGATTTAACAGTGTCGATGTAAGCTTTTGATGCTGTTTCCGGAGACCAAATCAATTTCATCTTCTTGTTGTTGTTAGATAACGTGTTCGTTGGGTCAGAGACAAGAGTCTTATAGCGTAAAACCTCCAAAGGATGATGTTTTGGCTTTATAACGAACTCTCTGAGAACATAAGAAAAGTCTTTGTGTTGGAAAAAGCATTTCCGCGTAAAAGTCAAACATTGCTCCCTTTACTTTTGGTTTTATTTAGTTTTAACACAAATATTATGAAATTTACAAAGTACCCCTATTCATGGTAATTAATAGTTGAATTAGAGTCTTTTTCTTGGAGAGTATAATCACAATTGGCTATTATTATTTTTTTAACTTAGGAGTTGACCGACTTTATGAATCGAAATTGGTATATTGTAGCGCAGTTCACAGATAAACTTTCACTTTCAAATATATAAATAAGACGCATGTGATATATCTGTATAGGACGTGTCCGAAATAATTATGAAGTAATTTCTAACGTTGAAGAATCGAATTTTAGAATACATGTGTTCCAGATCTGTCCCATACCACTAAACCATAATTGCTAAGACACAGTTAACTATTATGTGTAAGCCCATCTTCATGATGAATAATTTAATTATTAAAAAATGATAAAAACTTTTTACCGCAATTCGTAAATTCATTAATCGATTTAATTATCCAAATTGTTATAGGTTTTGAAGATTTTCTTATAAAATATACAATATTGACCTTAAATCAGAGACTTTATGTTAAAAGCTAAACTAATTTTCATATTAGCTACAAAAAGTATTTTATGAATAGTATACTATTTCGTGTTTTATATTCATAAATGTAATGTACTATGTTTTATCATTTTAAATATTCATTTATGTATCTAAAAAGTGTAAGAACTTGAAAAGAATACATAAATTATCATTAGCCTGCTAATATTTTATAATTTCATAATTATTCTTAAACTTTTGTATTTGATCATTTGATTATTTATTTATTTCAGTTAACAATCCAGTCAAAACATGTGTTTTCTCTGTTAACTAAAAACCTGCTTCTAGAATTTAGACTATTATATGACATTTATAATTGAATTATAGGTTACAATTATTATATAAACAAAAATATTCAAGCAAAGAGGTCTTGGCCTTAAACTAGCAAAGAGTTTATTTTTGACTTGTAGTAAGTACTGAATAAGAACCCAAAAATTACATATAAAGAAACATATTATAAGGGGTTAAATCTATAAAACACAATAAAATTAGGGATCAATAACCAATTTTTTCCAAAGATAATTTATCTTCTGTTTTTTTGTTTCTCTAAAAGATAAGTTGCATTGTTAGATAGTTGACATTTAACTGATTTTTCCGACGTGTGAAGATTTTGGATTTGGATTATAGCAAAAATTAAACTAATTTAATCTTTAATTTATAGTTGGAACCGACTTAAAAATATTATATTTAACAGACAAAATTTTGAATTGTCCATTGCTTAATTTGAGAGATTAGATACTAAACATGATTGAATTGACTTGGTACTATGTATTACTTATTTTTTCCAATAATATTGAACCACAACTGGTTGGCCTCTTAACCAAGTTCTTACATAATGCAGACAGCAAATTCGATCTCTAAATGTGTAAGTGCGCTTGCTATTTAGTGGACTTACCACTACCACTAAATTAAAAGCAACTTACGGTACTATGTATTACTATAATATTGATATTTATTGAAAATATTCCACGTACTTTGCGGTATATTTTTCATAATTTTAATACATATTTTGTTATTATATAGTTAGATTTTAGTCAGTTGAATTAAGTTGACAATAGTTTAATTACCCACGTCCTTTAATAATAAAACCAAAATCAGACTAATTCTTTCGTTGATGGTTTCGGACATATATATTTTGGATTTAGTCGGCTACTCGTTTTCGATTTTTATTTGCTAAATTTTATCGAATTCATACACAAATTACCAGATCTATGTATATAGTATTAATATATAATATTGGTTGAAGTTTGATTAAGACAACAATTATGTGATGTTAGACTCAGAGTACAAATACAACATCATACAAACTTTGTTTTTATAATCCCAATAGTTCGGTTCAACATATACCATAAACTTGATGATTTTGTTTTTATCAAATATTTAGACCAATAACTTATAAAATATCATATCAGGAATATCCATATAAATAACTGATGTACTACTACAATTCCTAATCTTTTTATTTTGCGTATAATTCAATCACAAGTAAGAGAATATATTTAACAAAACATAAAAAATAAAGTTTAGACTATGGATCGAAATTTATAGCTAAGAATAACTCATAGAAAATACGAGAGATATGATATGATATTATTATATGATATACGTGCACAAATTGCAAACATGAAAACAATATATGAATTTAAAACAGCTGTTCTATTTTTGTTAATTTGTATAGTTTTTGATGTAATTGTTGTTTTCCCATTCGATGAATTTAAGATAACAATACTTTCTCTTTTTTTGTTAGGTAACTAATTTCATTTTAATATTTTCTCATGTATTCAATTTTGTTTTTGTCATAATTCATTTTTGTACAAGATACTTTTTGATATTACATATTAGATACATCGATTGTGAGAATTATAGTAATACAAAATGTATTTGTTTCTCTAAATTCAGTCTTAATAATTGAGTTGGCGCAGTAAGAACAATTATTTTGTTTATTCCCTATAGATTTTCATTAAAAGAATATTAGGTCATGTTCCTCATTTTTTTTGCTTTGTCAAATTAAATCCTTTTAATGAATATATTTTTGATAAAAGAATTTTTCATCTAAGTATTATCATTTGTTTAATAAGAATAAATCTGACTATAACAATAGTGTGGTACGGGATTTTATTTGTATATTAGTTTTAGCATTTAGATTGCTTCAATGGATTAAATGTTATATAAACCGATTGTGAAAGTAGCACTAGCGGATACATCAAATTGTTTATAGATTACATATTGTATCTCTTAGATGTCATGCAACTTTTTTATAATTGATTTTAACAATGATATAATTGATAGAGCTAAGAGAACAAGGTTTGATGTTTGGTTCTTCTTTAGCATTATCATAAAATATTTGTCTATGACTTTAATAGCATGTGGCGTGGCATGCTGCAAAATATGCATTATGTATGATGTTTAAAAAAATATTGGTTTTTGAATGTAACATATATGAATATATTCGGTCAAAACTTTTTAATGTACAATTATGGAACATTTAGTTTATATAAATAATTCACCAAAAAACAATACCGATTATATAAGTTATTAATTCCTTAAAATATATAATATTTTTCTTGTTGAATTTACTATTATATAAAACTTAAAAACCAAAAAGAAATTGAAAAAAAAACATGTATAATTTTATTTAGAAGAAAATTTGGCTGCAAAACCAAAATTTGATTATTTTTTTTCCCAGAAATTCTGGAAAAGAAAATGGAAGATCAACATATGAGGGCTAGTATAGATTAAATGGGCTGTAGTAAGAAAAAGAGTATAGATTAAATGGGCCAGGCCCATATATTTCTCGATTAGATTTAAGATCCAAACGAAGCTGGTTTAAGTATCGGTTTAGTAGAGCTAAAGTGAAGACTACACTTTGGTTCAGTCATCGTCATTGAGATAAGAGAAATGTCCTCCGAAACTAAAGAAACCGGACCCGAAACTAAACCCGAAGAAGATCCGGAAACCCAATTTAAGATGGATATTTCCGGAGAAGAGCCTCTCGCAAAGCTTACCGCCGACGATGAAAATGACGTCGTTTCCGATGCGTCGGCGACGGAGACCGACGTCTCACTCTCCCCAAGTCAATCGGAGCAAAACCCTGAAGAAGACGGGCAAAACTCACTCGATGACCAATCGCCATTAACAGAGCTTGAGCTTCCCCATCTCTCTCCTCCTCTGCCTCCTGCTGCTACTGCAACTCTTCCAGTTGATACACGCATCTCTGAATCGCTTGGTGAAGAAGAATCTTCCGATTTGTTACCTGAGCAACAATTGCAAAACCCCAATGTGACGGAGCCTGGTCCTAGGGCTAGAAAACGACGTCGTAGGAAACGATTCTTCACGGAGATTAATGCGAATCCAGCTTTTTCCAGAAACCGCCGCAATAGTGTGGGGAAAGAGGTTGATTCCGAAGCCCTAATCGCAATGTCTGTAGGGTTTCCGGTTAATTCGTTAACGGAGGAAGAAATTGAAGCTAATGTGGTTTCGATTATTGGAGGTAAAGATCAAGCGAATTATATTGTTGTGAGGAACCACATTATCGCTCTGTGGCGTTCCAATGTCTCCAATTGGCTAACTCGAGATCACGCACTCGAGTCAATACGTGCTGAACACAAAAACCTAGTTGATACGGCTTACAGTTTCCTTCTTGAGCATGGTTATATCAATTTCGGATTAGCTCCGGTTATTAAAGAGGCAAAATTGAGGTCATTTGATGGCATAGAGCCACCTAATGTTGTGGTTGTAGGGGCGGGTTTATCTGGTTTGGTGGCTGCTAGACAATTGTTGTCAATGGGGTTTAGGGTTTTGGTTCTTGAAGGTAGAGATAGACCGGGTGGGCGGGTTAAGACCCGGAAGATGAAAGGTGGTGATGGTGTTGAGGCAAAGGCTGATGTTGGTGGAAGTGTTCTCACCGGAATTAATGGGAATCCGCTTGGGGTTTTAGCGAGGCAACTCGGTTTGCCTCTTCATAAGGTTAGAGATATTTGCCCTTTGTATCTTCCCAATGGAGAGCTTGTTGACGTTGGTGTTGACTCTAAGATTGAGGCATCGTTTAATAAGTTGTTGGATCGAGTATGTAAGCTTAGACAGTCGATGATAGAGGAGGTTAAATCAGTAGATGTGCCATTGGGAGAAGCACTTGAAACATTTCGATTGGTTTATGGGGTTGCCGAGGATCCCCAAGAGAGGATGCTTTTGGATTGGCATTTAGCTAATTTGGAATATGCAAATGCTACATTGTTAGGAAATCTTTCAATGGCTTATTGGGATCAAGATGATCCGTATGAGATGGGTGGTGATCATTGTTTTATTCCGGGTGGGAACGAGATATTTGTACATGCTTTGGCTGAAAATCTTCCTGTATTCTATGGGAATACTGTTGAAAGCATCAGATATGGAAGCAACGGGGTTGTAGTTTATGCGGGAGATAAAGAGTTCTACTGTGATATGGCTCTTTGCACGGTTCCACTAGGTGTTCTGAAGAAAGGTGCTATCGAGTTCTATCCCGAGCTTCCTCAGAAGAAGAAAGAAGCTATACAGAGACTGGGATATGGATTGTTGAATAAAGTGGCGATGTTGTTTCCGTATAACTTCTGGGGTGAAGAGATTGATACTTTTGGGCGATTAACTGAAGATTCAACTACGAGAGGAGAATTCTTCTTGTTCTATAGCTACTGTTCTGTCTCTGGTGGACCATTACTTGTAGCACTTGTAGCTGGAGACGCTGCAGAAAAATTTGAGACAATGTCGCCTACTGAGTCTGTTAAACGGGTCTTACAAATACTACGCGGAATATATCACCCAAAAGGAATCGTTGTTCCTGATCCAGTTCAAGCCCTCTGTTCCAGATGGGGACAAGACAAGTTTTCATACGGTTCTTACTCATATGTTGCAGTCGGATCATCAGGAGATGATTACGACATTTTAGCTGAGAGTGTTGGAGATGGAAGAGTGTTCTTTGCAGGTGAAGCGACAAACAAACAATATCCAGCTACAATGCACGGAGCCTTCTTAAGTGGAATGAGAGAAGCAGCAAACATACTTAGAGTTGCCAGAAGAAGAGCATCAGCATCAGCTTCAAACGGTAACCAAACCAACATCGAGAAAGAAGAAGAAGATGAAGAAGAAAACAGATGTTTGGATCAATTATTCGAGACACCTGATCTAACATTTGGGAATTTCTCAATGTTGTTCACTCCGAATTCAGATGATCCTGAATCCATGTCATTGTTGAGAGTTCGGATCCAAAGAGAGAAACCTGAATTGGTTGATTGGCTTTACGGTTTAGTGACAAGGAAGCAAGGTTTTGAGCTTAGTGAAATGGAGGGAGATGAGTTGAGAAATGAGTACTTGCATGAGAAGTTAGGGTTAGGTCTTGTCCCAAGGAAGAGTCTGTCTCAAGAAGCAGAATCGATGATCTCTTCACTCAAAGCTGCAAGATTGAATCGACAGATTTTTGATTAGTAGTTATTTAGGTTTAAATTCGTAGTTTCTTATTTGTAAATTGCTATTCTATTTAAGTTTTGATGTAAAACATTTCGATGATCCAAGGAAGGAGGAAACAAAGCTTTATCATTTAATCATAACGTCGAATTATTGTTTTTTTTTTCTTCTTATGGGCAAATGTTAAAATTATATATAATTGCCAAATTATATATTAATACACCAAATATATGTAGTTTAATTTTATGTTTTTGGGGTGAAATTTATATTTCATTTTGTGTTGAAAACGTTTTAATAAAATATGACCAAGGAAATATATCTGGTCAAATGCCATTTCTGCTGCCATTTGTTCCTTAATTTGATTCTACGAGATCACGTTGTCCCTCTTGAAATTGCTAAATGGAAGTGTATTTGGTCAAATGGTTAAGTATTACCTGAATTCGATTCTAAAAAATTATGTTTGCTTTACATTATATTATCCAGAATTTAGAGGTCTGGAAATTGGTTATAAGTTGGATTTTGTCTATCCAATTATATTTAGTACTAGTTAATGACCTGTTATTCGGGAAGATTTTAATTTTGTTATAATTGAGTCATATAACTTGAAGTAAAAGTTATTTTAGATTACATCAAACTTGTGATGTCATAAATTGATTTTCTTCAATTGATTACATGACTAAAATCTTGTATAAGCATCATAAGAAAAAATATTAAAGATTATCTTCGAAATCTATAAGTTGGGTGTACATAAACCCAAAATATCGATATTTAGAAACTCACTGCTTTTCTTAACATTACATACCTTCCAAAATCACAACAATCTTGCAGATATATGCCAAAAAAATCTACTAACTTTTAAGTTGGAAAAATTAGAAAGCTCTACCAATTATATTTTTCATCTTTTCCTATATCAATATAAGTACAATAATTCCATCTTTTATATATTTATTTTAAGTGAAAGTATTAGTGCTACATTCTTTAGCTACTACAACTTTAATATTATAAAAAATATAACATCTATCGTTTCTTAATTTTTTACACAATTATACATGTTTATTACAAAAATTTACCATATTTTCTCCGGATTTTATATTGAAGTGAATTATAACTACCGCTCTCAATTTGTATTGTGTGCATATTTTCATATTTCTTAGTTTCTGAAAATATGAGATAATTTAAATATTCTAAAATTTAAAGAAAAAAATTAAAATATTTATTAATAATAATTTCAAAAATAAAAATAAAACTAAATTAATATCATCAAATAAATGTTTTCATGGCTATTAGGATTTTTTACATTTCTAGTATATATATGTATAACTATATATAAGTGGTTTGCATTTTTAATAGTTATGTATATTATGGCATTAATGGTCTTAATAAGTTGTTAGAGAATAGAAATTAAATAAAACAAATTAGTAAATTATTTTTTAAATAATTAAGTGATTTATAGGAATTATAATTTAAATTTTATTTTTTATTTTCAGAAAATCATTTTTAGTTTAGAGATTTGGATGTTTTTATGTTCTTAAAGATATTTTAATAATTTAAAAATATTCAAATATGATTTTAATGATTACACATTTTTGATTTTAAATTATTTACTATTTATATGATTTTCAAGTTATTTATTATAGATATGAGTAGTTTTTACAAATTAAATAATACATATAATAAATGATAGAATGATGGTTCATCATGAGAAAGTAGCTAGATTTAACTTTATATATATATATATAAATTATATGAAAAGCATTATACACTATATATATTACAAATTAATAAATAAGTATAAACAATATAAATATTATTTGACTAATTAATTGAAGATTGACCAAGATCTATATAGAAATAAAATAAAATCTTTTAATATTTTGGCAATAACATAGCCCAATTGATCACTCCTTTCAACATATCAATATCTATATATATATATATGTGTTTTGAACTATCCACTTATATATATCAAAACAAAAACAAAAACATACCAAAAAAGCTTAACACAAAAATGGCTTCATCAAACAAATGTTTCTTTTTTGTGTTCTTGTGTCTGGCTCTCCTCATGATTCCAGGTATACAATCAAATTCTTCTTTTATTTGTTAACATTACTCATTCTCTTTTAATAGTAATGAGATCGATAAAGACTCGATTCATAGCTAAATTATTTTCGTTAGAGCTTTGTGAGAATTGAACTCATCACCTGATGCCAACTAAATCAAAAACAAACTAACTGGATAACCTGCTTCTTGGCAATTGATTACGTTTAAATGTATTTTGAATGTTTTCGAATAACTGATTACGTTTTTTTAAAAATATTTCAGAATTCACGCATGGTAAGAATTCAGAAAGACATGAACTAAACGTGAGAGATTTGTGGGTAGTGATAGGTGTCTGCCCAAAGGTTCCAGACTGCAACTGCAACGCAGCATGCATCAAAGCAGGCTATTCTTATGGTCGATGTATTAAATTTCCCAAATCCAAATCCACTCAATTATCATGTGCTTGCCCCAAATTTGAAAACTAATGTTACTGTATTGCATTATTCTAATAATACTGAGTATCGTTTAAAATTTTACTCCCAAATTAACTCTATATGACTAGTATTATATCTGCGTTATAACACGAGGTTGATATATTTTGATTGATTTTTCTAAATAGAATTTATTTACGTTGTTTGACCCGTGTTAATAATTTAAAATAGTGCTTATGAAATGTTGTTTTAGAGGTACGAAACCTAAACCAAAACTGATTCAAATTAGAGGAATCCAACCCGACAAAATACTCAAATGAATCATTGATCTATATATCCTAAGCAATCGATCTTCTCTTTCTCTTGTTGCTTGAGGCGTGGCTTCATGGTTGGAGTCTCTGTGATTCCAATATCAATTACATCCCACAGTTTTCTGGTTTTCTGAATTGTTGTCAATTTGATTTTCTAGAAATTGTAAAAATCTCTATTGAAGATTGGAATGATTTGATGTATCGTTGTCTCCATGTGCTCTGATATCATATTGGACTTTGCCTTCTCTTGTGTTTAGGATCAGACCACTATAGAAGTTAATCTGTTTTTCTTAGAATCGAAACCTCTTTGTTTCTCCTTCAATGTGACTCTGTTTTGTGTTATCGTTATTTCAAACAACGATGTTTTTCTCTGTTTTATTTTGTATTTCACGTTTTTGTTTTAGAAAACCAAACAACATACTTTGGGGCCGATTGGTAAAGGTTGTAGCTTTTAGTTTTTTGCTGTATGATTTCAGCTGTAGGGTTTTTGGTTGTAGATTTTTTTGTTGTACGTTTTTTTTGGTGTAGACTTTTTTGCTGTATGAATTTATATTTGTAAAGTTCATAAATTTTAGTTCTAGGTTTTTGGCTTTCTACAGCCAAAAATATTCCATAAGTATAAAATTGGCTTTCGAGACCAATGAAAGCCAAAAATAAATTTAAAGCATGATTGGTTCAATTTAAATGCTGTTGAAAGATTTGTGCTCTGCAGAGCAACGAGAGCAACTACCAATCACACCCTTTATTAATTATCCACAAGAGTATATATAGTTTACAACATACCTATTCACTAAATATTATGTTTTCTAAATGACATCCTTAAACCTAAGGACACACTTACAAACATATACAACCATCGATTATGCATATACATATTTACCTATTCGATTATCACATAAAACTATAGTTTATACGAAACCCTAAAGTACGATGACATAAATACGAAAGACTTTTTATACGAATGAGAATTTATACGACAGGAGATTTGATCAAATCCAACAAATTTGGCTATTGATTGGATCTTGTATATTCTATTTAAAAAATAGTAATTACGAAAAAAAAAAGGTAAGTAGATACGTTTTATTCTAACTTCGAAACTTTTTTATTCACGGGTTGGGTATACTTTTGTATTTTATATAAAATTTTGATAAAATATAAACTCCTATGTTATTGAATTTTATGTAAAATTGATAAATTCACAACAACCTTATATGGGCTAGATTGGCCCATATAAGTAAAAGGTATACATGGGCTACATAGGCCCATAAAACTAGACCGTAAATCCATCAGTTCGTTAAAACGACAACGTATTATGAAACACTGTCCTTTAAATTTCAAAAACGCTACACTCCAAATCGTTAGTTTTGTACAGGAAGAAGAACAGAGACACGAGATCCGACCCGAATCCGAGGACCCGGAAGAATCGAATCGAATCGAAGATGGGCAAAGATGGCTTGAGCGACGACCAAGTTTCTTCAATGAAGGAAGCATTTATGCTCTTCGACACCGACGGTGACGGCAAAATCGCACCGTCAGAGCTCGGAATCCTAATGCGTTCACTCGGAGGCAATCCCACAGAAGCACAGCTTAAATCGATAATCGCGTCTGAGAATCTTACGAATCCGTTTGATTTCAATCGATTTCTCGATCTAATGGCGAAACATCTGAAAACAGAGCCATTCGATCGCCAACTTCGTGATGCCTTTAAAGTGCTTGATAAGGAAAGTACTGGATTCGTTACTGTGGCGGATCTGAGGCATATACTTACTAGTATCGGTGAGAAATTGCAGCCGAGTGAATTCGATGAGTGGATCAAAGAGGTTGATGTTGGATCTGATGGTAAGCTCCGATATGAGGATTTCATCGCGAGGATGGTTGCTAAGTAAGATCTTTATCGTTATCTTTGATTTGTATTTTGAATTTTGAATTTTGAATTCTAGGGTTTGTTCATTGTAATGCAATTGGGAATTGATAAAGCTTTTAACTTTATGTTTCTGTAATTTATTAAGTTGAAATTAAGTGTATGTGATTGATAATTGTTTCATTTTTGGATATTGAATTCTGAAAATTGTTGATTCATTGTTGCTCTTTGTGCTTTATTTTGAGTTCTGAATAGTTTATAAAAAAAATAATATTTTAATATAAATTAATTTTATAATTAAATTTTGATTCTAAATATTAAGTTTAACCAATTATATAGTTGTAGTATGTTGAGGTTCTCAAAGAGAAACTATTTATATCTTATTTTTGTTTATTATAATGGTAAAAAAATTATAGAAAAATTCCCACTAAAAATGGTCTAGTTGTTATGAGTCTATAACTCAAAATCTTCATAATCTGAAAATGTTCAAATCCTGCAACATCCTTGTTGAAAATCAGACTAACATAAACTAGACAAACATCAAAAGAATGATATCTTAAAAGGCAATAAAAAAGTAAAATTAGCTAGACCATCCGCTAAATGGTTGGTTTCCTAAATATATGTGAATTTTTTTTTAACTAAGGAGTTCCTTAAACCTATGGAAAGGGTCGATATTTTTCTGAGGGTGGTAATGCCCACAGATAAACCTTTACTGCCAGTTCTACAAATGGATAGTAAACATGTACTCATATCTGTGTAGGGATTCAACGCTTATCGGATAAGCTCGACAATCACATAAAGGGGTAAACTCAACAAACAGAGAAATAAGCTCAACAGATAAATATGGGTAGTGCCCATATCTGGAGTAGTGTCCGTGTGTGATTGGAGTAGTGTCTAGTAACCCTTGGGTGACCAAACAAATTGTGAAGTAGTTTCAGAGTGCTAAGGGGATCGAACCCACGACATGGAGAACGCTTGGACCCGTCAATCACCCGACCACAACCGTTTTGACTATATGCGAAATTTGGACCATTTCGTCCTTGATAAAAATCATGGCACAAATGTATCAAAAATGGCATAAATATATAAAAAAAAGAGGGTTTAAATCAACAAAACACACCAAGCCACTTTGGCGAAACGTTGGTACCAAAAAAAACTGATTCATCGGTCATCACATCTGAAACACGATTGAATCACAAATTTCATAGTGTTTTCAGTGGTAAGCTAAAAGAACACCGAAACTAAGGTCTCACCAAAGCCGTAAACAATGGCACAACTAAGTTTTTACGTTATGACATCAATACTAGAGACCAAGCAACTGAGAATGTTACTGTAACGCATGATAATGTCATCTGTTTTCGACATCACAAAGTTACTAGCGGACACCGGAGACAGTAATTCCCTGTGATCAGTCAACATCTATAACTTATGTTTATTATGAGGTCGAATGGTATGTAGCTTTTTCATGTTTTTACGTTTTGAAAATGTGATTCCGCCAAAAACATATCATTCAACTTAACACGCACGGAATGAAAAAAATTGAAATTAAAAAGTGTTTTTCAAATTCATCCCGCATGTTTTAGATTTTTAACTTGTTTATGCAAAACGTGCTTCATTTAGTTAAAAGTAGCTTTTTGGCGTTTCGAACAAAAAGAAATTCTTTTACATATTTACGTGGTCCTTGTGTTATACATGAGTTAAAGATCGATGAGTAACTAATGCATAAGAAGAATGTGGTATTTGTGTTATACGTACGTGGTAGATTAGCAAGACCAACTTGTTCATGAACCTACATCAGAGCTGTTTGAGGTTCAATGTTAAATTTCTGAATTTTGGCATTCGCCCTATGTTGATTTTTAATTTCTGTTAGTACATGTTTTAATGTATTTGAATTTCGTTTTTTTTTTTTGGATTTTGTTTAAGAAAACGAGTATTGATATTTTTTAAATCTATATTTAATATTTATTTTTGTAATGTAGTAGTATTTATCTCATGATTCAATTATTCAGTAAAAAAATATCATTCGTGTGTTTTGATTCATTCAGTTGTTTCATCATTCCATTCACTGTTATTCAGCTGTTCTAATAATTCCGTTCATATGATTCCGCTATTTCATAATTCAGCTATTCAGTTATTCAGCTATTTAGTTGACATACCATTCGAGCCCTATGTTTCTATATAATACATTAATTTAAACAATATTTTTTTTATTATATTCAGTTATTTAAGTTTTTTTTTGTCAATATAAAACTTACTAAACTCATTTTATTAACCAAACTAAACTAGAATCAAAACTAAACTAAACCAAATCAATCTAAAATTGAATATAAATCCATCCGAACTAAATCCAAACAAATTTAGTTTGGTTGAATTCAATTACGATCTTTTATGTAGCCAAAGTAACCAAACCGAACTTAAGTTAAACTAAACCAGAAACTAATCTGAGAATACCCACCCTAGTTTTACTTTTAGTGTCTAACTGTCTATGCTTTGGAATAGACCACATGTACTTGCACAAAACAAAACATAAAGATTATACATGATACTGACCATTCATACTTTAATTAGCACTACTTTACGTTTGGTTCTGATGTAACAAATTGGACCTAACTTGATTCAACGCAGCCTCTATTGAAGATTCATTGTTTGATGTACGTAAAATATCTAATAAAATATCTAATAAGCTTTCACAAGACAGTAAGAGTGAGTTTTTTCAAACAATAATTAGATCGACAAAATTCAATCCATAGTCAAATTTATATCTTAGAATCATTTTCTTCTTCCATTTGTATTGGGGAGAAATTAAAGTGACTATTACCACTAGACTAACCGTATTCGGTATGACATAGCAACTTTTAAAAATCACTAAATAATATTGAATTTTTATTGTAATTTTGAAATGATTTCTCATCTTCTATAAGTAACATATGTACACTCAAAAGTCTTATGAACTCTTACTCCAAAACATGGCTGAACCATCTTTAGCTCGTCTTTCTCTCTTATTCTTTGGCTTTCTCCTTACCTTCACCACATATACTTGGGTCTCTAGACCCGACTCAGGCTTCTTATTCAGTACCCGGGTCCGGAAAACTCTCGGGTCAGGTTCCAAAGTCCACGTTGACCATTCCCACGCAAAGCCTCATCATCCACTTGATCCATTAACGGTGCAAGAGATAGAGAGAGTTCGAACCATCCTCTTTGGTTATGATCCTGGTTTTAGTTCCGGTTCGGCTACAATTCACACCATGGCTCTTGACGAGCCGGATAAGGCACGTGTCATTCGTTGGAAGAAAGGCAATCGGCTTCCTCCGAGAAGAGCTCATGTTGTGGCTTATTGGAATGGTCAGACTCATGAGATAACGGTGGATCTTGACTCGGGTCGGGTGGTTTCTGATTTGGTTAATCCGACTTCAGGGTATCCGACTCTTACCATGAACGACGTCTTCGCGGCCTCGCAGGTATCGATGGTTTTGTGAAGAAAAGAGAATATCTTTTGGTTTAGTTTTAACGGTTCATATTTGGTAAACTTCCAACAAATAATTTCGGTTTACTTTTAACCGGATTTTTATCAAAGAAATATACAAAGACAAACAATTTCGGTTTGATTTTGGTTAGGGTCTTATCAATTTTGGATCGGTTTGAGTAATAATTTTTAAAAAATGAAAAATGTACCCATAATATTTTGAATACTCAAAAGACTACCAAATACTCAAAAAAATATCCGAATTTTTTCTTTTAAAAAATTTCCCAAAAAAATCCAAAAGTTTATTGAATATCAAAAAAATATCTAAAAGTATTTGGAATATGTGTATATATTTATGTATTCGAGTCAATCAGATATCCAAATCGGATATAAGTTCGATTTTGAGTTTCATTTGATAACCACACGTATAAACAACTATGAACCATTGTTTTGGATATTATTTAATCTCCATTATTTTGGTTTGATTCATGTTCGTGTATTTGGTTTTGAATATGATTCCTAGGACTAAAAATAAGTATGGATAAGGTTTTGTCTAGTTAGGAACACTAACAAAATTACCGACCAGACAAAAGATTCCATTCTTTTTTTCAACATTAGATCGACAAAATTTAGTCTATAGTCTAAAAGCCTATCCCAATTTTTTATTTTTTTTAAGCTACTAAAATGCAGTGAGTATGAATCAAATCCTGATATCAAGTTATTAGCTGGATCATACTAACCACTAGATTCTATTTTTTTTAACCATGTAATAATATTTAATCATTTCAACATTGCAGATTCCTTTGAAAAGCGTGGAATTCAACCGATCAATCGAAGCACGTGGGGTTAAATTTTCCGACTTAGCTTGCATCACACCATTCGCAGGATGGTTTGGACCAGAGGAAGAAGGACGTAGAGTCATAAGAGTCCAATGTTACACATTGAAAGACACGTCCAATTATTTTATGAGACCACTAGAAGGTCTTTACGTTATGGTCGATATAGACAAATTAGAGGTTATCAAGATCATCGATAAAGGTCCTATTCCGATTCCCAAAGCTTCCGGTACTGAATACCGGTTTAGTGCTCAGAATAAACCGGTACATATGGATCCAATTAACCCAATTTCTATGGAGCAACCTGGTGGTCCGAGTTTTAAGGTGGAAGATGGACATTTGGTTAAGTGGGCTAATTGGGTTTTCCATATTAAAGCTGACCAACGAGCCGGTATGATCATATCTCAAGCCACGGTTCGTGACTCTGAGACAGGTAAATAACAGCACCATTATTGTGTTTCCTTTCTTTTTTTTGTCAAATGGCAATATCAATATGGGCCACAAGAGCCGACCTATTAGCAAATTCCTACATAAATATTTGAGGCGGTGAAACTCGATCTCTAGTTATGCATATGCGTCTGGCTTTAGTAAACTTACCACCAGCCACTTTCACACCGTAATTTAATTATATACGCAAGATATTTTAAAGAAAGAAAACCTATGACTATCAAATTTAAAAATATGTATATGACTATGATTCTTAATCATGAATACTAGATTAAATGAGATAGTCAATATAGTACTTTCATATCATTAAATTAAATGAAACTATATTATAAGTCATTGTCAGCATGATTCATGATTTGGCCACATGCTCAAGTCATTGTTATCTCATGATTCATAATTCGGTATACAATGTTCATTGACATCTTAATCATAACACCATTATTTTTCCACACCATCTTTTTAATCACTTGAATTAATACTATCTAAAATTAAATTCTCAATAGCCATTTGACTAAAATCAATTTTTGTTTGTGAACAATTAGATCAATAATATCTAATACATAATACATCACCTAAATCTCAAACAATATATGTGAGGATTACATAATTTTTTGGAGTCGCACTCTACTGAAAGAAGACAACATAGGTGAATTTAACCATTTGACCAAATGCACTTATCCGTCAAATAAATATTATCAATAATTAGATCGATAAGACCCGATCAATAACTTAAAACTCATTTCTTAAAACCTTTTTCGAGTCTCCACTTGGGAGGGATTTGAACTCCTTATGCCAAAACCATTGGTTAGTCATCTAAATGAAAAGCTCCACCTTCTTCATCGAGTTTTCAAGATAAAAAAGTTCATCAAACTTGTTTTAAGAAACAATTAAGGGTTTCATTTTAACTACATCAAGGATGTCCACAATTTTAAGTAACTATCATCATGATTGTTGAGTTGTCCATAATACTCATGAGATTTACAAAGAAACTCACAAGCTTTGAAGTTTATTTCTGAGAGCAGGCGAACCAAGAAGTGTAATGTACAAAGGTTTCCCATCAGAGCTGTTTGTACCATACATGGACCCTGAAGAAGGATGGTACTACAAGGCTTATATGGATGCAGGCGAGCTTGGTTTAGGACCAACTGCAATGTCACTTGTTCCCCTCAACGATTGCCCTCGAAATGCTCACTATATTGATGGTGTTTTTGCTTCTCCAGACGGCAAATCCTTTGTTCAACCTAATATGATATGCTTGTTTGAACGCTATGCAGGTGATATTAGTTGGCGACATTCTGAGATTCTCATCCCCAATGTAGATGTATGTCTCTTTCAAATCTTTTCAGTTTTGGTTTAGTTTGGTTTAGAGTTTTTTTTTTTTTAAATATAATTTAAATAGTTACCAAACTATATATGTTTAGATTCTTCGATTGTTAATTGTTTTCGTTGCTTTGAAAAACAAATATTTTTATATGAGACTTAAATTAAACCAGTCATACTCTAGTTTTTTTGATTCTTAAGTATGATTTGTTTAATTTAAATCTCTTACAATGATTTTTGTTTTTCAAAACAACGAAAACAATTGCCAATCGAGGCCTATATCATTTATATTTTCCAAGTAGAAAATATTGAGTTTCGGTTTGGTTTGTTGTTATTAGTTTTTTTGGAGCAATTTAGCTCTCAAATCTGGTTTATTTTACTCGGTTTAAATAGAGTCAGTTCGGTTTTTCTGGATTGAACACTCCTACCAAGGACATTCACAGCCACAAATGATATCTTCTGTGGCTGTGAATGTAGATGTATGTCTAATGTAGGTATACACCCAATGTAGATGTATGTCTCTTTCTATTCTTTTTTAGTTTTGGTTTAGTTTGATTTAGAGTTCTATTTTCTTAAATATAGTTTAAATAGTTACCAAGATATATATGTTTAGATTCTTTGATTGTTAATTGCTTTCGTTGCTTTGAAAAACAAATATTTTTGTACGAGATTTTAATTAAACCAATCATACTCTAGTTTTTTTATTTTTAAGTATGATTTGTTTAATTTAAATCTTTTACAAAGATTTTTGTTTTTCAAAGCAACGAAAACAATCGTCAATCGAGACCTATATCATTTATATTTTCCAAGTAGAAAAGATTGAGTTTCGGTTTGGTTTGTTGTTATCATTTTTTTGGAACGATTTAGCTCTCGAATCCATTTATTTTACTAGGTTTAGATAGAGTCGGTTCGGTTTTTCTGGATTGAACACTCCTACCAAGGACATTCATAAATATTTAATTCTTTTGCTCTAAAGGAGAAAATATATCTACATTGACAACTTAACAGATTAGGGAGTCGAGGCCAAAAGTTACATTGGTCGCCCGAATGGCAACTTCGGTCGGAAACTACGATTATATATTCGATTGGGAGTTTCAGATTGATGGTTTGATCCGAGTTACGGTATGTCAAACATTGTTTTTTTCTGTAAATGTAATTATACTTTGTATCAAATTGTCTTATGGTTTAATGTTATTGTTAGGTCGCAGCTTCGGGAATGTTAATGGTGAAAGGAACACCTTACGATAATGTAGATGACTTAGGTGATAAAGAAGATGATGCTGAACCATTGATCTCTGAAAATGTGATTGGAGTTGTTCATGATCATTTCATAACGTTTCATCTAGATATGGACATTGATGGACCAATGAACAATTCTTTGGTTAAAGTTCATCTAGAGAAGCAGAGAGTTCCAGAGGGAAAATCTCCAAGGAAGAGTTACTTGAAGGTCAAGAAGTATGTTGCTAAAACAGAGAAAGATGCTCAAATCAAATTAAGTCTCTATGATCCTTATGAATTCCATATTGTGAACCCTAACCGAAAGTCTCGGTTAGGAAACCCGACTGGTTATAGGATCGTACCGGGTGGTAATGCAGCAAGTTTACTTGATCAGGATGATCCTCCTCAAATTCGAGGTGCATTCACCAACAATCAGGTACTTAAAATGAGATTCTGATTACTTAAAATCTAAGTTTAGGATTTAATGTGTTCTAGTGTTGGGTTTAACCGATTGGTTTTAGATATGGGTGACTCAATATAACCGGTCAGAACAATACGCCGGAGGAGTTCTAATTTACCAAAGCCATGGTGATGACACATTACAAGTTTGGTCAAACCGGTATGAAACAAATTAATTGTTAGATTACATGTTTCTAACTCAAAATCAGTTGGTAATGAGTGGATAAACTTATATATATGTTAGAGTAAGTTCTCTTTGTTTTTCAATGTGGAACAATTTTTAATAGGTTTCCTCGAGATGAATGGATGTAAGTCCAACCCACAATCTCGAAAATACACAACTAGACTGTTAGCATATGTTGGTATGCCACAATTTAACATATATTGACTCTTATCTAGTTCTGATATTATGTTAGATTACGAGTTTTCAACTCAAAATTAATTGGTAATAAGTAGAAAGATTCGTATTTTACATATATTTAGAATAGAATTTCCTTTCCTTTATTCAATGTGGTATATTGTCTTTCTGGTTTGAGACATTTTTTTGATCCTACAAATTTTGTGATGAAACAGGGACCGTTCGATTGAAAACCAAGATGTGGTGTTGTGGTACACACTAGGGTTCCATCATGTACCTTGCCAAGAAGATTATCCAATTATGCCAACTGTTGCAGCTAGCTTTGAACTTAAACCAGCCAATTTCTTTGAATCCAATCCGATTCTTGGAGCCGCACCTTTCTTCGACAAAGACTTACCGGTTTGCAGACCATTTGCTTCATTTTGATTGGTTCTCTCATGTAGTTCTAGATCAGATCAAATGTCTTGGTTAGGCTAAACCAACATTTGCTTGTTGAAGTTTTTTACAACTTTTTGTAATGATGCCAAATGTCCAACAAATAATTCTTTTTCTTTTTTTATTTATTTATTATTATTAATATCGAACTACAACTAGTTGGCTCATTAACCAAGTTTCTACATAGTATAGACGGTGAGACTTAATCCCTAGATGTGCAGGTGCACCTGCTTTTAGTGGATTTACTACTTTTCACTAGACTAAAAACCACCTACAAATAAGTAATTTTTCTTAGAAAGAACTTACTATTACTAGGAGATTAGAGACTTTGAGTAAATGATTGAATTTAGGCTTTGAGTTATTAATAGAGTCTTTATAAACAAAAACCTTAATTTGTATATTTCATGTGATATCCTATGAGAAATAGAGTAGGATATGATATGCTTGTCTTTATACTTACTTACTTATACTTACATACAAATTTGTATATTTGTATATTTACTTATACAAAAGATTTTAGGAAATGAGTAAGCTTCAAAGAAAATGGTTCTTTTCTATTTGTATATTTGTATATTTACTTATAGAAAGGATTTAGACTTGTCTTCATTTGTATATTTACTTACTTACAAATTTTCTCTCATGTTGTCATATTTCAAAAATTAGATTCTCAAACATTTTAATTAAAACATTTATCATATTAACAACTAAGGTTATTAAAAAAACAAAACAAAATAAAAAATATTACAACTTATGAAATAATTAATGTAGTATATCAACATATTTTTAACATAATAACTATTATTAAGTTAAAATACTTTTTAAATAAAGTAATACGAATCAATTTATAAAAAAAATACCAATCAATTTATTAAAAAAAATCCGAATCTCAACCTAACTAAAATCTGTATTGACTATTATTATTTCCAGCCAAAAATCAAACTATTATACTAATATATTAACAATAATTAACCTCGTGATTCTTGATCTAGTTTTCTATATTTTATAAAATCATTTATACAGGTAATATTCTTTTTTATTAAATAAAAAATGTAAAAGTTCTAACTGATTATTCATGTGGTTGGTGGACCTAACTGTGCTTTAATCTGTCAAGACTTTGTTCAATTATTGATCCTGAATTATGTTGTTAAATATATATGATATTTTTTGTTTGTTTTGTGTTTTTCTTTTTTCTTAGCAAATTCATTTCAATTGACTCAATCATTTACTCATGAACTCCATTTTGTCATGCATCCCTCCACCTCCTGAAGATCCTATTTTCAGTGTACTCTTAAATTCATCTTTTGTCTTCTGATTTTGTAGTCAAAGATCAATCATTGGTGTACAAGTTGTGTTTCTACTGTAATCTTTTGTTTATGATTATGAAAACAGGTACTTTTTGGTTATAGAGATGATCCTAGTCCGGTTAAGTTGAATTTAAGTGCAGGAGCATACCGAAATGAGGTAATTTAATTTTTTCATATCTATGATTAAGTTAAGAATCAGCCATTTTATGAGATCATGTTTTGATTAATAAAATCTTCTTTTTTTTGTTTTTTTCATAAAGGAAGGGAAACCTCTTGTTCTAGATGTTGTGAGAAGAGCAGAGCAAAAGTTGGCAAATGATTTGTAAGTTATGTTTTAATTATTGATCAAAAACACAATGCAGATCAACAATCTAAGGGTGTGATTGGTAATGGTTTGGTTGCTTTAGAAAACAAAAATTTTTCAAAAGCCTTAAAACTATATCAATCATATTTTAGGTTTGTTTTTGGCTTTCATTGCTAGAAAGCAATTTTTTTATTTATAGAATATTTTTAGTTGTAAAAAGCCAAAATTCTAGAGGCAAAGTTTATGATTTTTACAAAAATAAAATTTTACAGCAGAAAAATCTACAACCAAAAAACTTACAGCAAAGAACTCAAAGTTATAGCTATTACCAATCAGGTCCTAAGTCTTTGACTGTGTTTTTTTCTTTTTTATTTTAGTTGTATGCCTATAATTTTCTTTTTTTGTTTACCACAAGGTCTAAGGACAAAGAATATCTTCCCATTGATGGACTTCCAGAATTTAACAAATTGAGTGCCAAACTTATCTTAGGTGATGATAGGTAATACATTTATGATTTCCTCTCATTCTTTCTATGTTATTATTTTGAATATTGTGTCTTTTATTTTGGTGCAGTCATGCAGTGAAAGAGAATAGAGTTGTTACAATCCAATGTTTGTCTTGTACTGGTTCTTTGAGAGTTGGAGCTGAGTTTCTAGCAAAACACAACCCAAAAGTAAAAAATAATCACTAATTTTACTTAGTTTTGTCAAATATCATTGGCATTTGATAAAATAAATATTTAAACTTTTCAGAAAGATATGCAAATCGAACTAACAGTTTACTGCGATGCAGTGTTTTTACCTAAAAAGTCTTATATTGTGAAAAAGAAAATTTAATAATTTGAGTTTATATTTATTTCAGTGTAGTATTTTGGTTCCAAATCCAACTTGGGGGAATCATGAGGTCATTTTTACACTGGCCGGTTTGTCTGTACAATATTTCCGTTACTATGATCCGAAAACTCGAGGACTCGACTTTGAAGGTTGATTTTGATTTATAATCTCACAGTCTTTGAGTTTACTCAATGTTACATAATATGTTTGTTTTGATTGATTCATTGATCCAGACCAAGTCTAATGATGTTGTATTTACCAATGAAAATTTTAAAGTAAAGACTTGATTTTGAAACAGGCATGCTTGAGGACCTTGAAGCTGCACCACCTAGAGCTATAGTGGTATTACAAGCTTGTGCACATAATCCCACAGGAGTTGATCCAACATTCGAACAATGGGAACAGATTCGACAAATAGTGAGATCTAAAGGCTTATTGCCCTTCTTTGATAGTGCATATCAGGTAAGTCATAAAACTATGTTTTGCTTTATTATATTAACAAATGAAACTCTGCCATAGTGTTTTCGTAAAGCTTTATCGGTATTGTTTTTCACCTGAGAGATCTGGGCCAAGGCCTAATTAATCTCTAGGGAGTTAGTACCGACGATTAATCTGATTCTAGATTCTCTAATAAAATCTACGAAATAATCTCATTTTTGTCCGCCTAAATCTCAGCAACTTAGTTCATGATATGAATTATCACTATTTTTACTATTGCTAACAAGAAAAAGAAATCAATATCACTATTTTTACTAGGAGAAGAAAAGGAAGAAACATAAATTCATGTTGAATTCTTTTCATCTAATGGTTATATGACCTCGCTAATGGTTCAATCATCTGGAATCGATTCCACCCTATTATATTTCATAGTAGAGAGCTTTTAAATGAATCTGAGTTCTAGATTGAACCTTATCGATCTAATTATTCACTAAAAACATATATTCCCAAATTTTCATAATTTATGAAGTCAACTTTAAGTTGAATATTTTTTGGTAACTTGAAAGTTAGAGGGTCATATAGCCCTATCACATAACATTCTTTTGTTCCTAAAATTTTAGGGGTTTGCTAGTGGTGACCTTGATTTAGATGCAAAAGCGGTTCGTATGTTTGTTGATGATGGAGGTGAATGTTTCATAGCTCAAAGTTATGCCAAAAACATGGGTCTTTATGGAGAACGTATTGGCGCTCTTACCATTGTAAGCAACCAAATTCAACCAAATTCCCAAATGTACATTTGGAAACTAATCTTGATGGAGATAATGTAAAGGTATGCAGCTCAGAAGTCGATGCTAAGAAAGTAAAAAGCCAAGTGATGCTTGTTGTAAGACCTATGTATCTTACCCCACCTATTCATGGAGCATCCATTGTTACAACAATCCTTAAAAATAGGTAATTGTTATACGTTCTAGCATTACAAAAATGTGTATAGCATCAGTAATATTATATCATCTAAATAAATGACACTATGTAGAGTCACTTATTAACAAATGACATATTATATGTGACTTAATATTATTTGTAACAAATGACATTATTATTGCAATTTTACAAGCGCATGGGACATCACGTATAGTATGATGAAAAATTGCATCAATTGCTTAAATTAACACTAATTATTTGAGTCACTACTTTCAAGTCATTTTTATAAAATAGTGGTTGTATCAATTAAAACTGATGCAAACAAATAAAATTTATGATACTATACGTCTAATTTCTCAAAAATAAAAGTAATTTTCTAAATGTAATTATGCTCAAAGTTTGTATGCAACTATCTTGGCAGTGATATGTACAATGACTGGACCATTGAGCTTAAAGGAATGGCTGAACGCATAATTAGCATGCGTCAACAATTACATGAAGCTATAAAAGCTAGAGGTTTAGTTAATCTTCTTAGATTTGAATCATTCATAAGCTTGACTTTTTCATTCACAACTCATAAGTTCTCTTCAGGTACACCTGGAGATTGGAGTCATGTTATTAAACATATTGGTATGTTTACTTTTACTGGATTGAATGAGGAACAAGTTCGTTTGTTGGCTAAAGATTATCACATTTACATGACTTATGATGGGTAAGGATAATACTTTATTCTCTTTGTTATACAATACTATATATATGAGGATTATTATGAATATGTTTCGATTTACGAGTTAAGAGGTCCTTATTCGATTAAGATTTGTATTGATTTTTTGTGACTTTTAATAATTTATAATGATTAATTTGATACAAATCTTAATTGAATAAGGACCTCTAAGTTTTTACAACCGTTTTTTTCAATAAAATCCGATACATAATCCAAATCGTAAATTTTCTCACAACCATTGTTTTTTTTTCTATTTAAGTTTGAATTTTTAAATTTTATTTAATTGTCTAATTTCATTAGAAAGTTTCATCTTGAAGATGAGAATTGTGTATTGCAGGAGGATAAGTATGGCAAGTCTAAGTTCAAAGACAATCCCTCACCTAGCTGATGCTATACATGCTGTTGTTACTCGTATTGCTTAAGCTAGCAATTCTAATCTTGGTTGTGAATTATGATCACAAACAAAATAACAAGAAAGTAAAATAAAAAGATTGTTATTGGCTTTTCTTTTCATAAGAGGAGCAAAGAACCATATTGTTGGATTAATTTTTAAAATTTTATACTCTTTTTTGATTGTTAAACCGACCAAATTGAGGATTATGACTTACGAACCAACCAAGTTATATCTTGTTTTATTAAATTAATAAAATGGTAAATATGGCTTGTATTGTATGGTGCGATTTTACCACTAATAAAATATGAACACTCTTTTTTTTTTAACATTGTGCCACAATTGACTGATTCATTAATTAAATTTTTGTATAATACAAGATGTAAGATTCGTTGCCAGGAAATGCAAGTATGTCTGTTTTCAGTAGACCTATCATCTATGTGTAGACTAAATACCACTTGCAATAAAAAATAAACACTATTTTGCTGTTAAATCTCTCTCAAAACTAAATTTATAGAAATTATGGATTTTGACATGACTCTCCTTTAAAGCCCCACAAGCTTGGAAATGGGCATAAATTTAGGAGTGAATTGAACTATGTATTTTAAAATAGATATAAGAGAATTATCTGAAATTGCATCCTTAACTTTTTTCAATAACGGAAGATATGATTGTATTTTTTAAATTACTCGTTCAATAACACTTAGATTTTAGTTGATTTAAAAAATCTAATTTGAACAAGAGATAATTTGATATTTAAACTCAAATTACTTAAAATCAATATTTCATTACACCATCATTAGTTTCTTTGCTTTAGGTATTATAAAAAAATTTCCAGGATTCGAAAACAAAAATTATCCTAAAAAAAAGTTTCCACAGAAATTTATAGTGTGTTAAATTAGATTATTCGAGTTATAATTCAGATAGGTTTTTTATCAATACTAGGCTACAATTGACCGACTCATTAGCCAAATTTTTATATAATATAGAAAATAAAACCCGATTCTTAGATGTGCAAATATGCATGTCATTAGTAGATTTATCACCCACCAATAGATTAAAGGTCTCGTACCACTAAAAATAGTTTATAGCATCTAATACTAAATTTATAATTTTGTAATGGTGACTATTAGTTAGTTGTCAATTCAACTTTCTTGTCAATAATTGGTTAACTAAGACCAGATTTATAACTCATTCTCTCCAAATATAATCACAAATGGCTAGACAATTCTCTAATTTGTAAATTCGAAATCCATACTCTAACCAAAACAAACCGATGTACAAATGATAAAAGAGTCCGGTTAAAATCAGTAAATGTACCAACATGGAACGAATGATGAATTGATAATAATGCATTACACGTGAACCCAAAAAAAAAAACGTCAAAATAAAAATAATTTAAGATCACAACGAACAATCTCGACATAATAAACCGGTTTAATAATCAGAAAACCGGGTAAATCCGGTTAAATAATTCAGAAGAAAATAGATGAAATTAAAGATAAGATCACGGTGGTAACTCCATAACCGGCAAGCTTATTTCCAGCTCCGGCGTCTCCGTTTTTATTTCCAGCTGTAAATTGAAATTAATATTATACCAATCAATAAATCAAAATGTTTTTTTAAAATATCATAAAAATATAGAATAATAGAAGACAAAAAAAATTAATCTGACATGTTTTATTGTTTATTGGTTTTGTCTGAATTAATTAAAGTCAATATTGGAGAGCAGAACAAAGCTGGCATTCACACTCTGTTTATGTTTTTTTTTCCATTTTTTTTTTGTAAGAAAGAAATTTTTTTTAAAAAAAACACAAGACAAATATGTAAAATCATTGAATTAGTCTTCATTGAATCGTTGACTAGATTAAGAAAATCAGAAGAAAAATCAATCGAATAATTCACGAACATAAAGTTGAATCAATCTGAAGCTACTTGAAATATAAATTTAAAAACTTGAAAAAAAAAAAACCTTAAAAATATTTCAACTCTTATTATTTTAATCTAAAAACTACACGACTTTTTTAGTTACCGTAAAATACACTAAAATTTATATTAAAATTTTTACAATTATCTTTATTGAATGTAATTTTAGTCTTTCCGGTAGCTGATGATAAGTCTACTATAGGTAGAGACACATATCTACAACCAGGAATCAAGTTCCATCACCTATAAAATTTATTTAGGAATTTGGCTAATGGACCAACTATTGTGGTCTAATATTAATATTGCTGTTGACAAAAAAAATAATATAATTCAACTATCTATTACGTAGAAACTTGACTAATAATTCGGGTGTATTTACCAATGTTAACCCAAAAAAAAAAAAGAGTAGGTGAGGAGTTTTGTGAATACCTGGAGGAGGTAAAGAAGCTTTTGGAGGTTGAGATCCAATAGCTAATAAGAATCAAAACAAAACATCAGATTCACAGATCCATACAAAAGAAACCCTAAATTCAACACCAGAGAATTTATGTTGTTAATCGAAAACTAGAGATCTGAGATTGTACTTTTACAAGCAGAGAGATTAGTGTTGACATCACAACGAGTACTGAGATTAAGAGCTTGAGTAGTAGAGACATTGAATTGAGCAAGCAAACCAGGAGTTGTGTAGATTGTGCAGAGACAACTAAGTTCTTTTTCGACTGCTTGTTTGATTGAATCACAACAATCTTTTGATGGTTTTGTTGTTGTGTTTAAGAAACTGAAACATGGAACTAGTTTGCTTACACACTCTGTTTGTGCTTCAACTGTTGGAACTGAAATCAAAGACATAACTGTGATTGTTGCAGCGAAGATTATCATCGTCTTTGTCATCGTCGAAGCCATTTTCTTCTCTCTTTGTTAGCTTTTTCTTATTTGGGGGTTACTTGTGTTGTGGCTTTTGGTTTTGCTTTTGTTTTTGTGTGTATATATATAAACTTGCTTTAGGAACATTTTTCATTTTACTTACTTTTTAATTTTTTTAATACGTGTGACTTTTTCTTTTCTTTCATGTGGTATTTTTCAAATATTTTAAAGAGTAATCTTTTTTAAAGAGTAATATTTTTCAAATATTTACCAGTTGGATTGTCATTGATTTAGCTAAGTATAAGGTAGTCGGTTCAAATCTCATCCTTCTCTATTTGGAGAACTTATGATATAAATCGGATCTTGTTGTCAATCCAATGGTTATTTGTTGATAAGAGTAATAATTTTTTTAATAATTTTATCTTTTATCTCAAAAAAATATAAATAAATCACGTAAAATATAACATAAATTTTACAATCACTTGCACCAGATTTTTAAAAAAATTTAAGTAGATTTTAAAATGTAGAGTTCTTCTTAGTCTCGTAATTAGGATGATTTAATTAATGATTATGACATTTAGGGTTCGATTTTTCTCCTCAACCAATTTGATTTATAATATAGAAATTTTAAGGATTGGACTAAACTACGAATCATATGTTATCGATCCAATTGTTGAAAAAAAATAGATTAATTTTTTTTGTCAAGACCAATCTATAGTCTAGTTCCATCTATTGATTTCTCTATTATCTACTATATGTAGTGCGTTTGAGTCGAACTCTAGATAATTGAGTCATTTATTGAGATATTTAGCCAATGCTGAGAAGAGTTTGCAAAAATAGATTTAAAATAGAATGTTTTTTTGTTAGAAAAAAATATATCGAAGGCTTCAATTTAATATATAATTTATTAAAAATTTTAAAATTTTAATTATAATAATATGGATTATATTACACATAATATCTAATTTTGTAGAATTGATTTGTGCATTTTTACTAATAAAATTGTAAAAAATGGTGATTTAAAAAGTCTTTTTTTTTCTTTCTAAAATCCTCATATTTTATCAAGAAGGTTACACATTTTCCAGAAAATTTGTAGATTTTCTTTATGGAAAATGATGTTTATTAATTATCAATTAATGTAAATCTCAAGTATATTTATTCCGAGTCAAGTCAACAACATTATGTTATCTTCTCTACTTTTCTTCAAAATACTATTCCATTTATAGCCTATGCTAATATACTATTTACTAAATTCCTTTGTTGAATTTTTCTTTTGGTATATGATTCCTTTGTTGAATTTTTCGTTCTATTTATTTGATTTAAAACCCAACTACATAGTTTTCAATGGGTGAATGTAACGAATAATCTATTCATCAGAATCTTATATATTAAAATGGGAGATACTTTCATTTTGACTGTATTATAAATTTTAGGACAAAATTAACATATGTTTTGTAACAACCCTTAAAATAGGCCTAAGATAAATTTTGTTACAGATTTATATATAAAATTTAAAACTAATAATATATTTTTAAAAAATAAAAAATAAAATTAGTATAAAATATATCGGTTACAAAATTTGGTTCTTGATTTTGTTCAAGTTTGGGTTTAGACTCGGTTTTCCGGGTATATAGACTTAAGACCCATTTATGGTATTTTTTTGGATTTGGTTCATCTAATTTGGTATTTTGGTTCTTTTGATTTAAGACTTATTCAGATATTTTATTTTTTGGATATGGTTTATAGATCGAGTTTGGGTTTAGAGGTATTTTTATATAAAATTTTAAAATTTAAAAAAATAATAATAATAAAAGAAACTCTAGAAAGCTAAAATTTGGTTCTTAATTTGGTTTTGGTTAAGGTTCGGACTTAGTTTTTTGGATATATAGATTTAGGACTATGTGAATATCTTCGGATGGTTCCTCTATTACATATCAATCTTGGTTCCGGTTACAGTTATTGAATCAACATCTGAAAAAAATATTCCAAAATATTAGTATAGATCTAACAACCTAAATAAATAAAATTTTAAAAACAATCAAATCTCGCATTATAACACATGTATAATCCTAGTTTTAAAACCCATTTTAGATATATATTCACAAACCTAACAAAACCGGTTAATAATCTATATGGGCCATAAAAAGGCCGTGGATGGTTTTTATTCATTGGGCCTTTGCATTTAACGGGAACGATTTTTGATCGTCAGATCAAAAATACTTTCAACGGTTAAGATCAAATCAACTCGTTGTAAATTCAACGGTCACAGATAGTCCCGCCATTAAAACAGATAAAGAGATAACGTAGCTACTAAAAGCAGAGCTCACACAAAAAAAAAAAAAAATCTAATGGCTACACTTTCTATCGGAATCGCTGCAGCCACCACCGTCCGTACAATTCCGAGATTTAGTACACGGAGGAGCAAAATCTCCTGCGAATGGGTAAGAATTTGATAGTATCAAAGTTTGATTTTTGATAATTTTCATGGAATTTACAATTGTTTGATTTGATCCGAAGGAAGGATCCGAAAGGTGTGTTAGGTCCACCTCAAACTGGGCATATTGCTCGTCTTGAGTTTAAGCGTCGATTAGAGAGAGATTCAGAAGCAAGAGAGGCTTTTCAGAAACAACTTCGTGAAGAGAAAGAGCGTCGTCAAGCACTTAGACAAGTAAGAAACACGATTTTGTGTGTTTGAAGTTATGTTGATTGGAGTTTGATGGTTGTTCTCTGATTTTGGTTATTATTGGTTTTGTCAGTCTAGAGTTGTGCCGGATTCTGCTGCGGAGTTGATTGAGTACTTTCTTGATACTGAAGCTCAGGAGATTGAGTATGAAATCGCTCGGCTTCGAGGAAGGTTAGTTTATCTGAATGTTGCACACAACATGTTCGATGAATTGTCACTGTGAAGATGTTTTGGTGGCTTTACTTTCTCAAGTGTATAGATTTTTTTTGAAGTATGAAACTTTGGTGATAAAATAGCATTTGGGTGAGTAAATTGTTGAATTTGACTGTAGTGAGTTCGATGAATTTTTCAATTCGATCTATTCTTGTCGAAATATGGATACTTTGGTGGTAAATTTGGGGTTTGAGACATCACTAGTGTGTTGCAAACAGACAATGAGTTCTAAAACTTCAAACTAGCTCATGGTTACTGTAATTTTACAGGTTAAACGACGAGTTTTTTGCACAAATTCGACTTGAGATTGGGCAAATTCGATTTGCTGTTACAAAGACTGCGGTACAACTTTCTTTCCATCAACATTTAAGCAGTCTTCGAAATATCGAAAACTTAATTATCTTTTTGTTTCTTGGGAGATTCATGTAGGAAATTGAAGACAGATTGATTGAGCTTGAATCACTTCAAAAAGCTTTAGAAGAAGGAATAGGTTTCGCACTGTCTTTTTTCTTCTTCATTAACTTACTCATCGACTCAACGAGTGGACGTGTTTTGATTACTTCTCTTGTTATGGTTCTATGCAGAGGCTTATGACAAAATGCAAAACCAGCTTATGACGGCTACAAATAGCTTAACCAAGCTCTTAACCTCAACCGATATAAAAGCCACAGTATGTGAACTTAACCATGAACATTATGATGCTTCATGAGATAATCTTGAGATTGATTCTTCTTTTGAAATAGTTGTTAGATATGGTGGAAAAAAATGAAATCAACAGATCTTTGTTGACACTTCTTGACGAAAACATAGCAAATGCATACAAAGGAAATCAGGTTAGACTCGGTTAATCCCTGAACTGATCAAAGAAAATGGTTCTGGTTCAAACCGTGATTCACACTAAACTAAAATCTGACAAAAGTTGATTAGGTTTGAGTGATTTGGTCATATATATTACAATGTATAATTGCAGAAAGAAGCAGGAGATTACATGGAGAAGATACGTGCATCGGTTCTCAAGTACTTGACAGTGTAATGATCATATAAAGATGAATGAATCTTCGAAAGAGTTCTCTAGCTTTTGAATGTTTTTTTGTTTCCTCGGATATTATGTATTTATATAATTTTTGTGTTGAGTAAAATGTATTTACTTTTTTCCAAACAATGTTTTATATCTTTAGGGTCACATTTCAGATCTTTAAGTCATGAATATATGATGATGAAAGATAATTTTTGCTACAAATATATCAGTAAATTTGTATAATGCAATATTATATGCTAAGTTTAAATTTGTATAATGGGTTTACACGAATTCAAGACCCAATTGCAAGTAGCCTTTAGTCAAGTGGCTGGTGGTAAATACACTAAAGGCAGACGCATATGCATAACCAGAGATTGAGTCTCACCGTTTACGACATTTATGTAGAAATTTGGCTAATAGATTAGCCTTTGTGGCCCATATTGATATTGTCGTTGACAAAAAATAAATCAAAAGTTTAAAAATCCATATAGCAACCGTAGCATCAATAATTCGACCAAGAAATCTACAATAAAGAGTGAGCTAGTTATTTTCTGTTTTTTTGATAATACCGGCTACAAGTGACCGGCCCATTAGTCAAATTCCTACATAATATAGACAGTAAGATTTGATTCTCGAATGTATAAGTGTACCTGTAGACTTATCATCTACCACTAAACTAAAAGTCACTTGCAGAATGAACTAGTTAGAATTAAACTTTTTCAACTTTTTAACGGTTAGATTTTCCTTTTTTCGTTAAGTTGTTAGTTCTTACATTAATAGTATATGTATAAATAGGATAATTGTAATTTTTTCAATAATTCAAAATTTTAACTGTTTAAAAGATTAGTACAAGTCACAAAAATGTTACTTTAGTAAGCTTTTTGTTTGGTTCATTGCATGTATGTTTAGTATGGGACCAAGTTGGTTGTAATGTTAATATTCACATTTATGAAAGTAGAAACTATTGGTTCTAACTACTAAGCATGGCCCTTCATTATCTTCTTTTGTTTATTTATTTATTTTATTTTCCATTGTGAGATAAGTATTCTAATTATTATCTTCACATGCTTATGTTTTCTACTTTATTTTTGTTTTTGGGTTATCTCTTGGTCTGTAATAAAGTAAAGAAAGACTAGTTGCAGAGAGATTTCTCATTCAATATTCTATGTGCCAAAAAACCATCTAGAAGAATTCAAGTTTTAGGAGAAAATATATATATATATATATAATAATTTTATAACTTTTTTTGTCAATAATAATATCAATATAGACCACAAAGATCGGTTCATTAGCCAAATTCCTACATAAATTTTGTGGATAGTATGACTCAATCCCTAATTATACATGTGCGTCTGCCTTTAATAGATTTAACCACCAGCCATTAGATTAAATGTCAATTGCAGTAAATTTATAATTTAGTGATAGTATTCTGAAAAAAAAGAAAACGTAAGTTTGTGAAAATTTGGATTCGATTTTCACTCAAAATTGTAAACATTTGAACTTTAAAAAATTTGTTTAAAGATTATCCAATTTCAAAATATTTTTGAATGATAAAATTTTTTTGTATTGTTATCGAAAATGAGATATTTTAAATTTAGATATTCGAGTTCGATATGTTAGTGTTTATCCCACTTGTGTGTCGTCTGGCTACCGACGTACGGATTTGGACTAGATTCTCTTTTTATTTTATCTTAATTGGTATTTACGATAAAAGTTTCATTTGAGGTCTTTTTCACTCAACTATGTAATTGTTGATTCATATGAAGCTCGTTATAGATGACTATTAATGTGTTCAATAATGTATTACACATATATGTATAGAGAGTATAAGTAATATTGTAATTTCTAATGAAGTTTGTTTGGTTAGTTGGTTCCGGATTTGTTTGGATTATGTAGAATTTTCGTTATCATGATATCGCAATTTTTTAGATTTTTCACATATTGATATAGAAATATTTGGTAAATATTTATAAGATTAGTCGAGTTCATATGGATTATCCTTATTTATAAAATTAGTCGAGTTTGCTTATATTATTCTTATTATAATATTTAGACATTTTACCTAATATAGAAGAATTCAATATGTTATTATATGCATAAAATTAGTCGGATTCGGCTCAATTGTTTTTCTTATAAAATTAATCTTCAATTGTATTGTGTTTTCTATTTTATATAATATGATGGCACACAAAAACTATTAGTAACTCCGTATTTAAACTTCTGTTCATGTAGAAGCGTTAGCAATCCGATCAGTACTAAAAAGTGCAATCGCGAAAAGCTACAAGAAATTAGATATTTGATCTGATTCTCTTTCTTTCATTTCGACCATCAATAATGGAGAGACCCTTTTGAAGATCTATAACGTGTTGTTCGACATTGCTAGTCTTTTTTTTTTCCGAATTTATCTTTTTTAAGTATGTTTTCCGATTGTTTAACAGAGAAGTAGACAGAATGGCTAAGAAAACACTTATATTTATTCTACCTAACACTGTGTAGTTGGTTCAATTATGTTTTAGTGAACTGTTTGACAAAAAAAAACTTGTTCATGTTGACCAAAGACAAATTTAAGTTAACTTTTAGGTAAATATCCCTGATTACTCGGATGAATGTTCATCTATTAGCTCAAAAATTAAAATATTTACCTAAATAGTACACATGAGAGACTATTGTCGTTATAGCTATTATGATCTGGATAAGCATCTCAAAGAAACACAATAATGCATTGGGAAATAAAGTAAGTACAAAAGTTGCAATTTACAATTTGTAAACAAAACTTTAAATTATTGTATTGCATGTGGCTATGTGTTATTCGATGACTCATCTTGAAACTGTAATCTGCACATTAACACATGTAACTACTTTATAAAAATGAAACACTTTGTACTATGTAGAGCAAGATTTTGTTGGTGGGATTTTAGCCAAGTGATTGATATACCTATATATAATAATAATAAAGGTTATGTGTATAAAAGATTTATTTAATTCGTTTTTTCCGAAATTTCGTATTTCATCTTCAGAAATACTAACTAAATTATGAATCTAAAATTATACACAATATAATTTTATAAAGAATTCTATTTTTCCCAATTGTAGACATTATATTTTAAAAAATTTATTTGGTCTCTTTTATAAATTTATTTTTCGATTTGATATACTATTTATCAGAATATTATATTACTTACTACTCATTCAGTTTAGTTATACTTATAGTTAGATGTTTTAAAAATAAAATTTGTTTTATTTTATTTGATGTTTTAAGATTTATATGCAATATTTATTGTGATTTAGTGTTTTTAACTATTAGAATTCTGCAGATTGGTTTGTCATTGGTTAAATTATTTTAGAATTGATGATAAACCATATTTTGTTTGGAAAAAATAAAATAGTTAATGATTTCTTAATATGTGTGGAAAAACTACAACATCAAGTATAAAATAACAGGCAGAGTATTTTCTAAAAAAAATCAAAGGGATCATAGTTTTTGTTATTTAACCTTCTAAATAAAATAAATTTAAGTAAATACTATCAATTCTAAAGTTAATGCATTGATTTGTATTTATTTTATTTGGAGAATTAAATTGCATGGTTAGTTTTAAGTTTTGTTTCATAAAATCTTTTTGTGTTTTTTTTGGCTAAGGTTAATATTAGGTGACAATGGCCGGCTTATTAGCCAATTTCTACATAAATTTCGTAGACGGTGGGATTCGATCCCTACTTGTTTATATACACTTGTTTTTAATGAATTTAACACCAACCACTGGGCTAAAACCATTTGCAATCTTTTTGTGTACAGTGGAACTTCTATTTTCTAAAGATGAAGATTTTTTGGTACAAAACCATTGTATATATAAGTAATTTCATTAAAAAAAAGGAAAAAAAAGTTCTTTAGTTTGACCCAAATTAAACCCTATTTAAAGATCACCTTCATGTACATCTTCACTTCACTTAACACAATATAAACAAAGAAACAAAACTTAGAGAAAGAAAAAAAACATCATGGAGCTTAAGAAGACAATCTTTCTAGTTCTATTTCTATTAGCAACCATTCTCCAATCTTCATCGGCAAGTCCAAACCCAAACCGATTCATTGTGTCAGCATGTCAAACCACCAGATATCCATTAATATGTGTGAATACACTCTCTCCTTACGCCACTAAGATCCGCCACAACAATGATCAAGATCTTGCCCGGACCGCTCTTACTATCAGCTTGGCCCGAACAAAATCAGTTGTTACCTTCGTCGCCAGACTAACCAAACAGTAAGTTAATGAACATTGTATCTTGTTTTAGCAACAATTAGTGTAAAAGCTTACAAAAATTACCAAAGCAGTAATAGTTTAGTGGTAAGGATGCTTGAGACTAGGCGTTAACCCGTCGGTCCTGAATTCGATTCTTACCAAAAACTAAGTTATTACTGTTTGGCAATAAAAATGAAATTATGTTTTAGACATCTTTAAAAGTACAGGGCCAGAGCCGAGAACATGTGACCTAGTGGTAGTGGCTACTTTAGAAATCTTCAGGCATTCGAGTTCGATATTTTTCATATGCAAAAAGAAGAAAGAAGGGAGTTTAGAGTTTGAGTTTTGGCTATGGATCGGGCCTTGTCGATCCAACTATAGTAAGGTTGACCAAAAAAAATACAAGGCCAGATTAATCGTTAGTACTGTCTCTTTGGAGATTAGTTGGATTACGATCCAGATCATTAGAGTAATTAATAAAACAGTTTGCAAAAATTCTTCTTGAACATTATATATGTGAATGAACATTTATATTTCATTTTATATGTAGGACACCAAGAGTTAAACGTAGAGAATATTTAGCAATCAAAGATTGCATTGAAGTGCTAGGAAATGGAGTGGACCGGTTAGCTCAATCGGTTAAAGAACTAGGTCGAGCTGGACATGCAGTGGCTAGTGAGGACTTCATATGGAAGATGAGTAATGTTCAAACATGGGTAAGTGCTGCTTTAACAGACGAGACAACGTGTCTAGATGGATTCTCTGATCGAGCCATGGGAGGAAAAGTGAAGAGACTTATTAGGTTTAAAGTGGTTAATGTGGCTCAAGTCACTAGCAATGCTCTTGCTTTGGTTAATCAATTTGCAGAGAAACGAAGTGTGAAGTTTCCCTAAATTGAGCTTTTTTTGGTGATATGTTATTGTGAAAATTTTGGCTTGTAACTTGAACTTTTTAAAGTCTTTGTAAATTGTTATCTTTTTTTTTGTCGGTCGGAAAAAAACTGAATATTGTGTAACAATCTTTGTTGAGAATATTATGTATAATATATGTATTGTAATATATTATATATATATGTATGTACTTTTTGGGTAAAGATGGAACTGAACCGTATTAAATGCAGTTTTGAGAATGGAACTAAGCTCTGCTCACTTCATTTAGTTTTATTTGATGTTTTTTTAAAAAAATTATTTTGTTTTAGTTGATGTTTTAAGAAATCTATGAAAAATTTATTGTAATTTTAGTATTTTTGACTATTAAAATTCTGCAGATTGATTTGTTATTGGTTAAATTATTTTTGTAATTTGTGATAAACATATTTTATTTGGACAAAATAAAATATTTAATAATTTTTTAATATGTATAAAATTCCTAAAACATCACCTATTAAATAACAGAGGAAGTATTATGTTAATATTTATGTGTAAACATTGATAACAGTGTAATTAAAAATGAGTCCACTTGTGATTAATGTTTTTCTGAGCTTTATTTCTTGTCGACTTTAGCCCATAGTTTATGGTACATAAATTACCAAAACAAATATTAGCTGAACCTCATAGTCAAAAATCAGATGAAAATTGCAACATTATTAACCCTAGCCGATCCAAGCTACTCTATCAAATGATCATAAGTTCATCTAATAATTATATCTTCTAGGCATAACTTTTTTTTTTTGATAACTCAATTGGCCTAGGTTAAAGATGATCCATGATTTCCAAACCAGAATTTGAGAGCATAGTCTCTATTTCGAGTCAATAAGTCATTAGTTCTGACTAATTGTGAAGTCAAAAAGAATCATGTGAATATCATATTTATGTAACAAAACATATGCAACTGAGAGAAAGATTGGAATTAGACCACTTCCAAAGGTGGTATACTAAAAAGTTTTTAAATAATATTAAAATGAAAAAATAGAAAAGTAAGAAAAAGTAGGAGAGAAAAGAAGAATCGGTTCTTAAATAAGAACTTTTAAAAACGTTTTTGGTCACATGTCAAGAAACTATTAGAAATTATATTAAAGTGGATAAAACATTTAAATAAAAATTAAATTGTAAAAATAAATATTGTTATTTTATTGTTTAGAACCTCAAAAAATTTGTGAATCGATGGAGATAGTCTTAGATATTCCCAAAATTTCCAAACTTCGTTCAAGTGCTCGACCATTCGACCATGTTTGTGCATAATTTATATCTATAAGTTATGTAATATTTTATAATATATTCAACATAGACGCTGTTTTTCTCTTGTAAACGAAGGTATTAACTATGCTACAACCTCGAATCGTTGGCGAGGAATATTATGAAACTATGCAATAAGTTAAACAAACTTTACAACGTTATAAGGAATGTCAGAACGTTATAATGATCATCAGAAGAAGAATTAGGCCAAAATTAGAATATATATATATATATATTTACATTTCCCTCTATTTGAGCGTCTTTAATGTTATATATTACATTGATATATCTTTTTCAGAAAAATACTTATTTTCGTTATTACTCAACAGATTAGCGGAAATTACATAACATAAATAGGGGAGAAATGTTGGAGACAAGATCTGTTCAGGGACAAAAGTCTTGATTTGTTTCTAGTGGATTCAGGACAATATTAACGTATTTTATACACAATTATTGGAGATCATCTTATATTTTCTTATCAAATAATAATGATTCAAACTATTAAGAAAAACTAAGCCAATGATACAAAACTTAACACGTACAGCTGTATAATTGACCACATGAACTGTTATTCATGTGACACAGTCACATAAAGTTAAAATATTAATTCACTCAACATTATTAATTCTATGGTTGGTTCGACAATTTTATTACATAGTACACTTATTCGATTTAGGATTTAATATTTCGAAAAATTGTCATATAATAGTTTCAACGACAACTACCAAACTTTCTGATATAGAAAATTAAGTAAAGCAAATACGAAATTTTGTTCCCGCAATTTATGGTTTATGCATAATATAAGACAAAGGAAAAACAGTGTTTGACAGATATTATGAAAGTCGATACTTATGTTAATGTTCTTAAAAGAACATTACACATTTTCTAATGATAATAATGAATACAATAATTTGGCATTCCGTTCCCAATAATCACAAAAGGCTCGAATGGTATGTACTTTTTCACGTTTTCACGTTTTGAAAATATGATTCCGCTAAAAATATATCATTCGACTCAACACGGACATAATGAAAAAAAATAGAAATTAAGAAGTGCTTTTCAAATCCAACCCGCATGTTTTAGATTTTAAACTAGTTTATACAAATCGTGATTCATCTACTTAAAAGTAGTTTTTTGGCGTTTCAAACAATTTTTTTTTTTTACATATTTATGTGGTTCTTGTGTTATACATGAGTTTAAGATCGATGAGTAACTAATGCATAAGAAGAATGTGGTACTTCTGTTATACGTACGTGGTAGATTAGTTAGATCAACTTGTTCATGCACCTACATCACAGCTGTTTGAGGTTCAATGTTAAATTTCTGAATTTTGGCATTTGTCCTATGTCGATTTTCAATTTCTGTTAGTACATGTTTTAACGTTTTTTTATTTTGGTTAAGAAAACAAGTATTTGTATTTTTAAAATCTATATTTAATATTTATTTTTTTAATTTAGTCGTATTTATTTCATGATTCAGTTATTCAGTAAAAAATACCACTCGTATGTTTTAATTCATTCAATTGTTTTATCATTCCATTCAGTATTTTCAGTTCTTCTAATAATTCCGTTTATATAATTTCGTTATTTCATAATTAACTATTTAGTTATTCAGCTATTTAGTTGACATACGATTCTGAGCCCAAAGTTCTAAAGATGCATTTAAGTTTCTCACCCTCATTTGTATCTACCTCGTGAAAGGAAATTACAACCAGGTCTCGAGTTGGACTAGGCCTTAATGGGCTTTGTATTGTGACTTTAGAAATTGAGTTTGATATTTTTTATTTCAATATTAGAGTATAATTAGTCGGTTGATTAGCCAAATTTCTACATAATAAAACTCAATCATTAGTTATATAATGTTGGCTAATTTTAGTGGACTTACCACTTTCATTTTGATTTATGTCCCATTTCAAATTAATAGTCTGGAATAAATATAGACATTACAAATCATTATAAAACAATTTCGTTTTGATTTCTGTTTAAATGATTTGTAATACCTATATTTATTCCAGACCATATATCTGAAATGGGACAATTGTGGTTATGTGGTTAAGTATTATATATTTTATATTTTTTTTATTCGAGTTTAATTTCAGAAAATTATATTTATCCCACATTATAAGTTTTGGTTTTTGAGAACAAAAGAAAATTCTAAAATCATATTCTTAGTAGAAAATATAAATAAAAAGGCAATTAAAATAGTTCTTATTGGATTACCTTACCAAGAGAATAAAATAGTATATTCTTTGTAAAAAATATATTGTATATATATATATATATAAATACACACAATATAAAAGAACACTCCAAAACTCACGATCTCTTTTGTTATTATTTATTTGGGATCTTATTTTCAATTTGCATGAAATTATTTAAATTATATTTCTATAAAATGAAAGGGATAATTTAATATTAGAATTGTTTTTTTGGTGAAGATTTAATTTAATTTTATAATTATAAGAATGAATTTTAAATTGTTTCCAATAAAAGAAATGTTCACTTTATCTTTTGGGAAAAGAAAAAGGAGATTCGTTATCAACTTTTGTTTCATTAAGATTGAGTATGTCATGGGAAATAGCCGACAAAAGACATATCTAAAGATCATGCCCGAAAGCTAACGGAAAAACAAAATCTATAAGATAAGAATTATAGTCCAATCCTGAGAAGATGATGCAAAAAAATTTGTTGATTGGTTTCTTTTTATGTTAATTTTGTTGATTAGTTTTTGGTTTCTTAAATTAATTGAATCACAATTCATAGATTGTATATGCATATATAGAAATTTAAATACATTTAATTAAGTCTATCATTCATGCATTTTAGATTGAAGCGTTGTTTTGGGCAATAACTTGCATGTTAAATGAGCACCTTCTATTGATATAATTACTATGCACACTCATGAATCATAAAGTTGGTAGTATATCCAAAAGATTGACTAGTGTTCTCGAATTAGATTAATCTTTATAGTTTAAATTTTTAGAACTATTTTTTTACATTTTAGAAAGGTTAGAATGGTCGAGGATAGGTTGCGTAGTAGTAGTGATCATTTTAGAAATTCTCAGATACCGGGATTCGATTTCTTCTTAATGTAAGGAGAAAGAAAAAAAATATTTAAAAAGAAATTTTTTTGGCTATGAATGAGACCTCATCAATTCAATTATACTAAGATCAACAAAAAAATGGTTAGTTTGTGATTTTTCATTTAAACACAACTTGCCTTGTTTAATGAATTCAAGATGAAAAAAAAACAAATCAATCTTTAATCAATTGACTAATTCAATTTTATTGGCTAAAATACTTTATTGAAGCTCAATTTCTCGAATCAACCTATCTAAGCAGCCAAAACGATCAATCAAACTAAAATAACTTCAAATTAATTTTTATGATATTTATAGTCTAGAGATAATATTTTATCCGTTAGCTAATTAAACTTTGTTTCTTGACTGATTTACTGACCGCTGACAAAATATATAGATTACTGATAACACAAATATTCTCGTTTTATTTTTCTTTGTGTATGTGAAAAACTATATTTCATAGCTAAATATTAAATTTGAGATTTGAAAATTGATATCCGTATGGTAAATTCACTAAAGATTTGTAACGTTTCACCCAACAATCTTAATAGACCTTAGAGCACCTCCAATATAGGGCTCATAAATGAGGTTCTTAATATAGTTAATATGAAAAAAATTTAAAAAGTAATAAATAGCAAAGTCAGCATTTCTAATTGGATATTACAATTTAAAATATTAAAATTTAATTAAAAATTAAATTCTATCCAAAATATTATTATTTTAATTTTTGGAAACTTTCTTGAATTTCTTCACCGATGGAGGTGGTCTTATATTCTCTCTTTGGTTTGTAAATCCACTCTCGATGACTAATATGTCATTTCTAGAAGTATGAAAACTTTAGTATCAATTATACAAATCACCACGCGATATTTTCCCATGTTTTATTCACTCATATTGTGCCGATAATCACTTCTCGATAAATCACTATTCCTACTCAAACACGATCAACTGTGAAGTCCTCTCAGGATGTTTGACTGAGAGATTAGTGTATTATTGGTAACGTAAGCAACCAAATAAAATTTTTAAGTTTTTTTCATACACTATCATATTTTTTTAATACATTTTGGTAAGATAGGTAACCAAATAAAGGAATATTACAAGTTTTTCATGTACCATCATATTTTCTGAAATTGGAATATTAAAATTTTACTATGAAAGAATTTTACCCAATATATATATATATATATATATATATTCAAATATCTAAACCGTTTGCATGGTCCAATCTAACAGGAATGTATATACATAACACCAAAAAAATATAAGGCTAATATTAAAAACGACATTTCGTGTACTTCAAACCAATAAAATAGTTTGCCGGCAAAACCGATATTATATGATGTTAATTACGTCTACGAAACATCTAATTCATTAGAGCATCTGCATCAATGAATCTCTATGTTGGATTCTTAAAAAAAAAATCATAAAAGTGACCAATCAGAGTTTGCCACAAACCCGACTCTTATTTTTTTTTTTTCCTATTTAGCTTATGTTTTTGGGCCAAGAACCCATCAAAAACTCTTGATGGGATGCTCTTATATATGGAAACGAATGTATAACAGATTCATTATTATGATTATGACTGTGCTCTTGTGATTCTTTTTTGGCGTCTCTAACGTCAATTTGTAAGGACTAATTAACCAGATATCATATATAGTGTTCACATATTTGTAACTGTCAAAATATAATTGATATTTCACATTAGAAATTGTGATTATCCTAGTTTAATATATATTACATGAGTGCCGAGTACGTGTTGTCCAGTGGTAGAGACCACTTTATCTTTCCTTAGTCACCAAAGTTCGATACCTCTCAGATACAAGGGAAAATAAAAAAAGTTGGTTATGGATCAGATATTTGTCGATCCCATCAGTAATAAAAAGAATACGTAAGGTTGACAAATATATATATATATATATATTACATGAGTTACTTGTCAATTAATTTTGAGTTAGAAAATTGTAATCTATTATAATATCAGAATCAAAGATTATACAATAAAATATGCATGAAGCGTTTATTATGGTTTGTCGATGACCATATTAGATTAATATCCTACACTAGAAGTTGATATAATTTTAATCCAATACACAAGCCCATAATTTATGAGTAACAGTTGATTGAGACATAAGCGAATATACTTGGTAGCTGAAGCAACACAATAAGTGAATTTGATTGTCCACATTGCACGTATTACTAACTTGTAAAGTTTGCGAATGAAATAGTTTTTTGGTTACAAACAAAATTTAATGTATAATTTAATTGAATGAAACAGAATTTATGTCATACAAACAAAATATAGTAGTTAATTTAACAATGAGTGAGTAGAAGATTTATTCAGAATCATGTTCTTTGTATACTTGTTTTTTTTCTTGTCAAACAATATTGGGCCACAACTGGTCGGCCTAATAGTCAAGTTCCTGTATAATGCAGGCGATAAGACTCGATCCCAGGATGTGCAAATGCACCTGCCATTTAGTAGACTTATCCCTGCCACAGGAGAGATGACATAATTTTTGGCTCACTCGTTGCATATCAAAATCTCATTTTCAATTTAGAATGATTATATTTATTAGAGTTTACTGAGGTATATAAAGTAACATGTAAAACTAATCAATTCTAATTTAATGGGAAAGTACATTTATTCAAGTGGTTACGTCCATTTCTATTGTTCGAATTCAGGAAATTGTGTAACTTTCATGTGATATTATTTGTGATTTTAAATGATGAGTTTGGGAATATAGATTAGAGTTTGTCGATCCAATTATAAAAAATGATACGTACTTATCAATCAAATATTAATTTACACAGATGTACCTACAAACATCTTTGAATTTCCGCAAAAATTTTGTATTAAAAGAATTAAGAATTTACGGGCCAGAGATTAAACTAATGTTAGGTTTGAGATTCTTCAGTTATCAAGAGAAAAAATATCCTTAATATTAAATATTTTTTTATAGACTATATACGATATATGAATTGGATAAAAAATAATTGAGTTAATGTTTTAAATGTGTAAATCACAAAAAATAATAGCACTAGATAAATATGCAATCTAGAATGCATGATTTTGTTCTTATTATTTGATACTTAATCATTGTGATAGGTTGTCAAAAAAGATATGCTACATCATTATATATTTGAAGAGATTTCTTTATGTAAGCAGTAATTATGTGAGGAATTTTATGCTTTGTTCGTTATTATCACTTTTTTCAAGTAGAATATTTTCTGCAACAGAAAAAAAAACCTTTAAAATATTATTTTTAAGTTTTATCGTTCGAGATTGATTAGATTTTTAGCCAGATGATATGTACTTAATTTATACTTTAATTCTACATAAATAACTATAGAGGACTACACTAAGAAATAATTTCTTTTGATTATAAAATTCATCTATTGTTTTTATATTGGAAATTATTGTCATACTTTGAAAAGTAGAAAAAAAAGATGATAGCAAAAAGAAAAGGAATCCTTTGAAAAGTATTTGTAATCCAATTTTTCCATCTCTAATTGTGGAATTCAGGGGTAACACTTTAGAAATAACTGATTAAATATTGGTTAAAGGAAAGTTAGTAATATACTATTCTTAATAGAATGAATGGTTTGATTAATCTATTTTCTAATGGAAAAAAGTTAGCCGAGGATAGGTGGTCAGTGGTCCGGTGGTAATGGTCATTTTACAAATATTCAGATATTTACTTTTTTGAAACATTTCTTGTTGTTTTGGTAGACGGAGACAGAATTGTTAGAGCCGACGTCCCATTTCGAAGAGCATAATCAAAATATAGTATTGAACCAAGATTTTAGGAATTCATTTATTTCTTTCACGAGTGGCTTGTTTTGGTTTTGGCGCATTTCATGTAACAGGATTATATGGTATTGAAATATGGGTATCCGACCCTTATGGACCAACCGGAAAAAAAAAGATTTGGTTGACGAAAAAAGTAGAATAAGTTAAAACTGTATTAATAAATTGTGAGTGTAAAATTAATCAAAAATTACATATAAAAATTATAAAATCTATTAGGAATCCTGATTTTCCAACTTAAAAATAATTTACGATTAGTGTAAAGACCTACAAACCGAATACATTATTTATGTATGTCTTTATTTTCAATGCCAAATATATTAGCATCCTTATGAAATCAGCAAAACCGATTTAACATTTTTACGTTGAAGATTTTCTACAGGAAAATAAATTTTTTTTTCTCTTTTCTATGTTTTTTTTCATCTTTCTATTAATGTAGATTTTTTTTTCTCTCTCAAAACAATTTCCAAATATTATTTATTTAGTCTTCGATCATTGGTATAGAAACCTTATAAATATAATTTGTCTCGTCTCCTACTTCTCTTGCTCGGATATACTTCTTTTGATTGACTTGGCTATGTCACAATTAATGTCAATTCAAGCTATCTTATGGATAGAGTAGATAAAAAGAATGTGCAAGTACTTCAATGCATGCAGGTAAGGGAATGTAGTCAAATAAGGATAAAGTAATATGAGATGCATTGAAATCACTATCTCCAAATAGTGTCAGATAAATAAGGAATGGTTAAGGAAATTGTATTTGGTTATACGGTTAAATATTTATCGCTATAACTATTTTATCGGAGATAGTCATGTAGTTCCATATGATATTATTTATAGTTTAAGATATTTATGCTATACATTTGCGAATTGTTGAAAAAAAAATGTTCAAACATAACAGTATTTATTAAACTTTAAACAATATCACATATAGTTATGATTCTCTCCTATTAAATTCTGTCAAAAAATGCAAATGGCACTACAAAAAACAAACGATTTGTGACAGAAATTTACGACAAATTTGCGACATATGATAAAATGTCGCAAAAACGTCGCAAGTTCAACAACGAAATTCCGCCAGATTTGCGACGAAATAGTTGCCGTCGCAAATTCATCGCATATTTGCGACACACTTGCGACAAAAACTTTCCTTTGCAAGACCTGCGAGGCATTTGCGATGGCCCTGCGATGTACTAATCACTTAGGGGTGACAGATTTAAATGCAAGCCAAACATATTCCAAGTTTGACCCATTTATTCTTGCATGTCAAGCAGAACAGGTGTGTTTCATTCCTTATCCTCGTATAAACCAAAGGCATCAGACATGGCCATCTGTTATAAAAGTTAATCCAAAAGATCGTATAGTGGGAGAGGCCGATAATGTGGCTATGCAACAAGATAGATCATCCGAAGTCGTTATAGTTGTCGAATCCACAGACGATATCATCCATGCATAACAAGAAGTAGAAGATATTGTTCTCAATAATTCAAGGGAAGGAAATTTAAACTCTGAAGAATTCAAAGAGTCCGACGAAAAAGAAGACACTGACAAAAAATGTATAAAGAAAACACTGACGAAGAATGATTCTTAGAGTCTGAATCACATATATAACCAAATGTATTTTTCCAAAATTAGTAAACATAAATCTTGAAAACTTTTAACATATTTGTGGAGATTAATCTAAAACTCAATTTATGATATTGTGAAAGATTAAATATTTGATATCTAGGTAGTTTTCATAACATATTCAGACACAAAGAACAATGGTTGTTACAGTTTTTAATTGTAAAATTTCTTCATTTATTGGCAATATCTGTCTTCAGTCTGAATTTATGTACTTTTGGAACTTGTATAGCATCAATAATCGCCGGACCAAATTCTAGTTGGACTAATTAATACATATACAAATTTACAACAACAACAATAAGATTCTTTTAAGGCCAAGCTTCTATCTATGACAGTAATCATTGGGGTTCACAAGACATCAAACCCAACTACTAATAAAGATAATAATAAATATCTTTTTATTACCTTTATATGCATTTTTTTTCTGTTGTAAAAGTTGCAATAAACGTGCATATATGATGTTTCAGGTAAATAATGTGTATGATTGTGTAAACATTCATAATATTTTTCAAATCTTGGTTTCTTTTTTTTTTCTATATCGAGTGAGAAACTTATATACAATTTACAAGAGCGTATGAGATTGTGAAGAGTCTTTGAAATGCATTTTTGGGTGATAATGTGTATGATTTAGTTTCTAATGACGGATGTGGCTTTCGCGACAAACAATTTTAAAGTTATAAAAATAGTCTTAAACTCAAGAAATAGGCTAGTTTTTTATTTCGTCATATCTGAAAATCTTTTGAAGACTCAAGAGTTATTGCTTTTTTCTTCTATGTGATTCTCGTTGAATTACAAAGTTAATTTGATAACCAACAAATGTTAGAAATCTTTCTCATGTAAACAACTTACCACTTTTTTCTTTTATGCGATGAAGTATTTGTTAAAAGAAAAATATGTATGACTAATTTAACATATTTAGTATTTTGTAATGCATAATAGATTACTATAATTTTTTTTACATAAGTCATAACATTCTCCTTAACAATACACTATACAAATACATGTATGATTTTTTTTTGTTGATTTTGTCAATAAAATGCAATTTGTAGATATCAATTTTGATGGTGACAATATGATGACTACATTAACACAAATACACCAAAATGTTGTACTGATATATTCTATTTTACTATCTATATTTAGTATATATATTCATAGAATTCATTTCATTTTTTAAAAATTATGTCAGCAATGCATATCATATATTATGTCTATTAACGATTCTTCCATACTTTAGAAATATGGGAATCCTTACTCTTTGATTTTAAAGATAATAATAATAAAAAATCTTTTATTTTTGTCGTTTAGAAATAAAATAAAATATTCGATATATATGACAAATCCACAATACGTTAAACATTAGAGCAGAATATTATTTTGTAATCTTTCCCACCAAAAAACCTCAGCTTCAATCAAATGAGTTATGATATGATTGAGTTATTAATATACTCAACCAATTTTCTTTTCACATTATTTTTCATATTATATATATTATATACACTATATATATAAACACACTTATGTACACACTTCTTTCAATAAAACCCAAAACAAAAAAATGAAATTCTTATCTCAAATCCAAATCTTTGTTCTTCTCTTCATTACTTCTTCATCATCATCTTCTTCTTCATCAACATATTCAAATCAAACAAACTTAGATTACATCAAAACATCATGCAATCTTACACTCTACAAATCCATTTGCTACAAATCTTTATCTCCTTACGCTTCAACAATCAATTCAAACCCTCAAAAACTCACAATCATAGCCCTAAATCTCACTCTTTCCTCTGCCAAATCCACTGCTAAATTCATCAAAAACGTTTCTCATAGAAGCGGTTTAACACGGTTAGAAGCGGCTGCGGTTGCTGATTGCGTTGAAGAAGTTGGAGACTCAGTGAGTGAGCTACAAGATTCGTTAAGTGAACTGGATTCAATTAGCTATAAAGATAATGCAAAGTTTGAGATGGTTATGTCAGATGTTGAAACTTGGGTTAGTGCTGCTTTAACCGATGATGATACTTGTATGGATGGGTTTAGTCGAGTTAAACCGGTTGTGAAAGATTTGGTTCGACGACATGTTGTTAAGGTTGCTAGATTAACTAGTAACGCACTTGCTCTTATTAATATGTATGCGTCCACGTAAGAAAAGTTATCATAATTAAATGTTCATGTATAAATAAAAATAAATTGTTTTATACTTTTTTAAGAAGAAAGTTGTGGCCGAGTTGCTCCCAGTCTGATAGTTAGGATGATCCAGCTAATGATTTGGCACCAGAATTCGATTTTTACCCGCTATATTATAGTAGCTTAAAAAGAAAATTTGAAATAGGTTTTAAGTTATGGATCGGGACTTGTCGATCCAGTGTTGACAGAAAAAATGAAAGAGGTTGTGATTGTATGTTATGTGTATTTATTTGATTTGTTATATGTATTGTTGATTTTTTAGTGTATAAATTTGTATGTGAAGATATTTTTATAATTTTGAAGGTGGTGAAATTGTTTAAAACCTTGTTGGGCTCTTTTGGCTTTACTTCATTTTGGCTAGAAAAGGCCAACATATATTTTCTAAGTTAAACTCATTAGTAATACATCAAAATCATAATCATAGTCTAGACCAAAAAAATAGTCATCTTGTTTTTTTTTTTATTAACTAACTAACCGCTAAAGACCGGTGGTTCAGTGATAGTAGTTATTTTACAAATCTTTAAACAGTATGGTTCGAATCTTTCTCGATACAAAAGGAATCTAGTAAAGGAGCGGAAACAACTTTGTTATCTTGTATTCCTCACTCGCGTTAAAACATTAGAAGAAAAGTTTTAGGATATGAGCTTTGAATCGAACCTTATTGATCAAATTATAATAGTAAAGTTGACAAAAAATACTAACTAGCCAATGTGAATTGAGCCATAAATGAAACACAGCTATGTTGAGAATGGCATGGACGAGCCAACTTATCGACCACTCACTTATTATCCAGTCATGTATGTATTGTAAACCAACAAACATATTGATCTATTGTTGTAATATCATCAACTAAATTTTCCCATAGTTAAAGTTTGCCAACTAGTTGTGGTTTTAGACGACTAAAGATTGGACTGAACATAACATTTAACCAAAGTTCTACGATTCTAATCCACTAGATTTTTGTTTTTTTTTATCATTAAATCGACAAAGTTTGGTTCATAGCTTTAAATCGATTTTTTAAAATTTCCTAATTAATCTATTAATTATAGAGGAGAAAAATCAAACTCTAGATACCTGAATCATTAGTTGGATTATTCTAACCACTAGACTAAGAAGAATTCTGTCGGAACCACTAGTTTGAGCAAAAGAGTTTAGATGATGACGTGTCCTCTTATCCATTTGGACCAATAAAACCTTAAGAATTTTTATAGACCATATAATTTATTTTCTTAAAAAAGCAATGAGAAAAATAAAAATAATATATATTTATCCAACGGTTCAGAAACAGACCACGATAAGCCCAAAGGCTTCACATTATCTCCAAAGCCATACGAGTGAGTGAAACATTAGCCAAAGAGAGTGACCAATTGATACCAATAGAGGAAGAAGAAGAAGGAAGAGAAGAGAAGAGATTTTGATATAAATGGCGGCGGATGCTGTGAGGATTTCGAGTTCTAGTTCGGGTTCATTGGTTTGTAATCTTAATGGGTCACAACGACGACCTGTTCTTCTTCCTTTATCTCATCGTGCTACCTTTCTGGGTCTTCCTCCTCGAGCTTCGTTTTCTTCGATTTCCTCTTCAATTCCTCATCTTTTGGGTACTTCTCGTATTGGGTATGGTTCTTCTAAGTTGTCACAGAGAAAGAAACAATTCTCAGTCTTCGCTGTTGCCGAAGGTGTGTTGTATAATCATTCTCATTTCAAAGCTTTCATCGTCCTCTTATGCAAATTCGAATTTTGAACAAAAGTTGGAAATTTTCAATATGCATTCTAAGTGTTTGTTATATTGATTCTGAGAAATGGTTTTACTAGTTGAGTTCTGTTGTGTATAATGTTTTTAGCTTATTTAATGTTGTGCTGAATTGCTTCAATGTGTGTGTTGTTTAGGAGAAGCGAAGCGTGCTGTGCCGCTTAGAGATTACCGAAACATTGGTATTATGGCTCACATAGACGCTGGCAAAACCACAACGACTGAGAGGATTCTTTACTATACAGGAAGAAACTACAAAATCGGTGAAGTGCATGAAGGAACAGCTACAATGGATTGGATGGAACAGGAGCAAGAAAGAGGAATCACAATTACTTCAGCTGCAACTACAACGTTTTGGGACAAACACAGGATCAACATTATTGATACACCTGGTCACGTTGATTTCACTCTTGAAGTTGAACGTGCTCTCAGAGTTCTCGATGGAGCTATATGCTTGTTTGATAGTGTTGCTGGTGTTGAGCCTCAGTCCGAGACTGTGTGGAGACAAGCTGATAAATATGGTGTGCCTAGGATTTGTTTTGTTAACAAAATGGATCGTCTTGGAGCTAACTTCTTCAGGACTAGGGACATGATTGTGACCAACTTGGGTGCTAAGCCATTGGTGCTTCAGATACCAATTGGTGCTGAAGATTCCTTTAAAGGTGTTATTGATCTTGTGAGGATGAAAGCTATTGTTTGGTCAGGAGAAGAGCTTGGTGCCAAGTTCAATTATGAGGATATTCCAGAGGATCTTCAGGATTTAGCTCAAGAGTATCGGGCGGAGATGATGGAAGTGATTGTGGATTTGGATGATGAGGTCATGGAGAACTATTTAGAAGGAGTTGAGCCTGATGAGGCCACGGTGAAGAGATTGATCAGAAAAGGAACCATCACTGGCAAGTTTGTGCCTATACTGTGTGGCTCAGCCTTTAAAAATAAAGGAGTGCAGCCATTACTTGATGCTGTTGTTGATTATCTGCCTTCTCCGGTTGAAGTCCCTCCTATGAATGGAACAGATCCTGAGAACCCAGAGATTACCATTATTCGTAAACCAGATGATGACGAGCCATTCGCTGGGTTAGCATTCAAGATCATGAGTGATCCTTTCGTGGGTTCTCTTACATTTGTGAGGATTTACTCAGGAAAACTCTCGGCTGGTTCTTACGTGCTGAATGCTAACAAAGGAAAGAAAGAGAGAATCGGAAGACTCTTGGAAATGCACGCAAATAGCAGAGAAGATGTTAAAGTGGCTTTAACAGGTGACATTGTTGCTCTTGCGGGTCTCAAAGATACAATCACTGGTGAAACTCTGAGTGATCCAGAAAGCCCCGTTGTTCTTGAACGTATGGACTTCCCTGATCCCGTCATCAAGGTAGCAATTGAGCCAAAAACAAAAGCAGATATCGATAAAATGGCTACAGGATTGATCAAGCTCGCTCAGGAAGACCCGTCTTTCCATTTTTCCCGTGATGAAGAGATGAACCAAACCGTCATTGAAGGAATGGGAGAACTTCATCTCGAGATCATCGTTGACAGACTTAAAAGAGAGTTTAAGGTAAAGCATAACTTAAATATAATTCTCTTCTTCAAGCTTCCTACCTCTAACTTAAAATATAATTCTCTTCTTCTTCATCTTTCAGGTTGAGGCTAACGTTGGTGCACCACAAGTCAATTACCGTGAGAGTATCTCCAAAGTAGCTGAAGTGAAATACACACACAAGAAGCAATCAGGTGGACAAGGTCAGTTCGCTGATATTACAGTCCGGTTTGAGCCATTGGAAGCAGGATCAGGATACGAATTCAAGAGTGAGATTAAAGGAGGAGCAGTCCCAAGAGAGTATATTCCTGGTGTCATGAAAGGACTTGAGGAGTGTATGGGCTCTGGTGTACTTGCTGGTTTTCCAGTTGTTGATGTTCGTGCTTGTCTAGTCGACGGATCTTACCATGATGTAGACTCCAGTGTGCTAGCTTTCCAGCTTGCTGCAAGAGGAGCTTTCCGTGAAGGGATGAGGAAAGCAGGACCGAGAATGCTTGAACCTATCATGAGAGTTGAAGTTGTTACACCAGAAGAACATCTTGGTGATGTCATTGGTGATCTTAACTCAAGAAGAGGTCAAATTAACAGCTTTGGAGACAAACCCGGTGGTCTTAAGGTATGTATATAATCGAATAATCAATCCAAAAACCTGAAATTGTTTCATGAATCTGATTTCGACATTGTTGTTGTAGGTGGTGGATTCTCTTGTTCCATTAGCAGAGATGTTTCAGTATGTGAGTACATTGAGAGGAATGACAAAAGGTCGTGCTTCTTACACAATGCAATTGGCTAAGTTCGATGTTGTACCTCAGCATATTCAGAACCAGCTTTCGTCTAAGGATCAAGAAGTTACTGCTTAGACAGATTTTGTGTTTTACTACACTCGAAACTTATTGTGATTTTTGTTTGGTTAATACAGATGTAAGTTAATCAAATTTGTGTAGACAAGGCTGTTATTGTCTTAATAAACACATGGATATGAGAAGAAAATTGATCTGTATAAAAGAAAGGTCTCAATCATGGGACGAATTCGATCTTAGTGTTTGGAGTTATAAAGACATTACTCGATTGACAAAAATAACAAAAAGACATTAATCAGCGGAAATTGAAACAATTGTGTTCCCGTTTTTCTTCTGGATTTATTTCATCTGGACGATTCCAGAGCTGATAAGCTTTTGGATTTTGTTCATGATCATCGGGTTCTGCATGTGTTTTTGTGCTGCTGCTGGATTCTCCTGGAGATCAGACAATACCTGTTCAAAGAATAAGTGTTGGTTTTGTCAAGACATATAACCATGGAGACTACTTAAGATCGGTTCTAAACATGAGAGAGATTTGTGAATTGTGACTACTTCATCAAGAGAAGTTAGAAGATTGTTTATTTACCTGTCTCATAACAGGATCTGTGAGAATGTTCTGGATTTCTGGATCTTGCATTCCCTTAGCCTGTAACAAAGAAGAAAGCACAAGCCCGAATTGTTAAACCTAGATGTTCTCTTAACCGAAAAAGGAAGAAGTTTCATCACAGTAGTAGTAGTTAGAATCTAACCTGTCGTTCTTTTATCTCCTCCGGAGTTAGATCTCCACGGTTTGCCTTGTTAATCTGTTGTACACATCTGCAGTACAGAGTTCACGTCATGTTACATAGACATGTTGACATCTATAGATAAACAGAGTTTATAAAATCTCTCTGTGACTTCAAACATATATATTACCTTCTCACACCGTCAAGCAGTTCCTGATTATTAGGATCATGTTTGAGACCCTCCTGGTAAGTTTCCATAGCATTGTCATATTTCTTCATGAAGAATTGGACTGCACCTTTTCTGCTGTATCCCTTTGAGAATGTTGGATCAAGCTCAATACATTTTTCTGCATCCTTCAATCCTTCGGGCATTGCCCCTAGTTTTGTGTAACATGCAGCTCGGTTGCTATATGCCTAGGTGAAATAGAAAGAAAGAAACAATTTATTTAAACAGTCAAATAAGGAAATTTTGTACACAACATTGAAGCACATAAGATGTGAATTGGCCTTACTCTTGGGTCTTTTGGGTTCCTTTTAATTGCTTCAGTGTAATGTCTCACAGCATCAGGATACTTCTGCTCCTTGAAAAACTCATTACCTGTGTTACATGAGTGTTAATTCAACTTCCTATACTGAAATCTAAGAGACTCTTTGCTCACATAAACAATATACAATCATACAATTACAAAGCAAATTACCTTTCTCACGCTCCTGATCGCCGATATTTGGATCAAAATACTCTTGCTGCTCCAACTCTTTCTTTGCTCTTTCTGCCTCGTTTAGTTTCTTCAACGTCTCAGGGTTACGATGCTCCGTAAGAGCTTTCTGGTAAGTCTCGATCACAGGTTCATAGTCTTTTGAGCATTTAGCCATCTTTCCCATAGCATTTCCTTTCCTAGTCAAAGCTTTGGCCACCATCTTATAATCTGCCCTAAGTTCTCTACCTCTTTCAACTGCCTTATCACAATCCTTGATGCACTCATCGTACTAAATCAAACACAATCACATTTAGACTCATAACCTCGTGCCAAGTAAAACATTCTAGACTAATGTAAGATATATTAATAAGAGAGCATGTTATGAAGTAAAAAGTATACCTTTCCCATTTCTAGATAAACAGCAGCACGATTAGTGATGTAAGAAATATCTTCATCATCAATCTCCATGGCTGTGGAGTAATGATTGACTGCAGTTTCGAAGTCCTTCTTCTTGTACGCAGCATTCCCTAACTCTTTCTCCTTCTGAGCTTTCTGCTTCCTCTCCTTCTTCTCTTTTTCTTCTACGTCTTCCGGCTCAGGTTCAGGCTCCGGTTCTCGTTTCTTCTCTACCACAGGCTCTTTCCTCGAAGGGACAGCCATCTCTTCTTCCCCAACCTCCATATCATCTCCAGGTTGCTGCGTCCTGAATTGAACATTCAACAAAACTCCAAGAGCTTGCATCACTCTCTGATCTTTCAAGTAAAGATTGAGACTGCTAGGATTCTTCTGAATCTCCTGCATCATATTAACAAAATCAGGCTGTTTCAATAACCCTCTAGTCGAAGGATCCGCCGTCAATTTCGCCCACATCTCCGGTCCTTGAAAAGCATCCCCAAACGGATTCGGCGCAGAAGCACGTGACCTCGAAGCAGAAGCTCGCGCATCAGCTAAACCAGATTTCAAAGCTTCATTGTTTGGATCGATCTCAAGCCCTTTCGTATAAGCCTCAACAGCTTCTTCAGACTGATTTAGCCCTAAGTGAGCAGCACCAAGACGACTATAACCTTTTCCCCAATCAGGCTTAAGTTCAACAGTCTTCTTCGCGTCTGAGAGAGCTTCATCGTACTGATGAAGCGAAGCGTGAGCAGCAGAACGATTTGAGTAGAGAACATGATTCGTTGGAGCTAAATTGATTGCTTCAGTGAAGTGATTCACGGCGGAGGTGAAGTCACCGGAAGAGAAAGCAGCGTTTCCTTTAGCTTTTGCTTCGTCTGCCATGGCTTGAATCTCAGATTAAGCTTTTCGTAGTTCTTCTCGAATATACCTTGAGGGATTAATAGGGTTTTGCGTCAAAAGGAATGTTTGGAATCGAGTTTTATATTACTCTCCAATGACTTATGTTTGTTAGGGTTAATATTATCCTCACCACGTTTATCATAACTAATAATCAAACGTCGTCGTTCTATTCTAAATGCCATCGTTTAATCCTACTAAACGTCGTCGTTGCGGTATAAACGTGGTCGTTTTCCTCTAAACCTCGTCGTTTATTCCTTACCTGAGCACTAGTCCTGGGAATCATGATCCGTTATTCATCGGATATCCGGATCCGTATCCGTTTTTTATCCGAAAAATGAATATCTAAGTCAAACGGATACGGATCATAATTTCCCGGATCGGCGGATAACGGATATAGATACAGATAATACAAAATTAAAAACGGATATGTGCGGATATCCGTTTTTTTACTCAAAAAATTAATAATTTAAATATATTTTTGAGTATTTAAATAATTTTTAAATATTTTAAGTATTTTTTATAAAAATTTAATTTTTAATATTTTTAAATATATTTTTAATAATTTTTAATAAAAAAACAAAAGTAACGGATATCCGTAATTTCATATACGGATACAGATCGAAATATAACAGATATACCGAATATAGATATAGACACGGATATTTTAAAAATGTCCGGATATCCGCTCCGTAACAGAGCTATGAGCACACAAAAGATAAAAACATAACATAAAAGAACATAACTCGACTTCAACGATCACCAAACTCAGAGTTTTGATCAGCAATAACGGACACAGCTTCCTTCGACTCTTTCAACAGCTTAATAGTGTTCTTCAGCTTCTCTCTTTTGCTAGCAACTGATGGAGATTCCTCAAGCATTCTCTCAACTCCTCCACCAGCTTTTGGATTCACCATTTCCTCAAGAATCTCTTTCTGAAACTTAGTATTCACCAGATTTTTCACAGAGAATTGAAGATACAGTGCAAGGTTATCAACAATCCTTCTCAATACAATTATCCAGTATGATGAGATTTTCATTTTCATGTCAAACGCTTGTTGTAGCAGATGTTTGTGATAGTTCCGTAGATGTGAAACTTTCACATTCCCAAATCCATTCAACAAGATAGACTCTGTTCCTATCTGATAGATCAAAACATTATCGATGAAGACTTGTTGTTCACGCATCTTCTCGGTCCAAGACGTCATGTACTCAGGGTTACAAGTGTAGTCTGTGAGCTTCTCCATCTCTACAAGCTCAATCACACGACTCACAGATTGTTCCTTGATTTTCCAAATGAGATTACGGCTGGCATTTTTGATTGATGATTGGATTTGAGGAAAGTTTTTAGAGTACTTCGAGATGACAGTAGTGAAAACAACTTCAATGTAGTCCCATATCTTTTTGATGAACTCAACTGGTTTGTTTTGTATACTATCCACATGTTGTGAAAGAATAGCTAAGAATGATGATCTTGGGATAAAATTTGGCAGTCCAACACATTTGCATTCTTCAAGGATCTTGATTTCATCCATCAAAAACTCAGTCATATCTCCAGGTTTTGCTTGCAGATCGTCTGAGAATTGACTTAACATATCAGCTAAACGAGCAGTAGAATGCATGTTTATATCATCTGGGAATTCAGAGAACTCTCCTTGGACAAGAATTCTTAAAAGAGACTCTTTAACAGAACCAATGATATCCATCAATGCCATTAATGCTTCACCAGTAGAAGTCAAAACCATTGGTAACTTATTCAACTCGAGAACAGCAGTTTCCATCTTTTGATTGATCTTACTAACAATTTCAGGCAAACACTTACCAATCATTGTTGCTTGGATAATCGTTAGCTTCTGAGCTAACACAGGAACGCCCACAATTTCATCGTCAATCAAGCTTAACAGTGGATGGTTTTTGAAAAGTCTCTCTTCTTGTATCCTTGCTTCTTCATATGTTTCTTCTCCAATGCGGTTTCTTACACAGACATAACCTAGTCCAATACACACATCATCTGCAGTCACTTTTTGCAGGAGACCTTGAGGAGCCATGTCAGCTTTTGTCACAACAGCTAGAGTCCGTTCACCGGTTTTGTCAACTTGTCTAGACATACGAATGGATTCACAAGTGGTGAAGTCGACCGTAGCAGAAAGAACGTTGAGGATTATTGATTCTTGAGGCTCAATGTACTTCATTATCATTCTAGAGATCTGCTCATATATGTTTTCCGGTTGTCCGTTCACTGGAACTCTAGTTATACCAGGAAGATCGATCATGGTAAGATCTGGAACACCAAACTTCTTCACATGGAGGATCAATGGAGCGTCTGAAACCCCTTTACCAGTTCCTACACCACAGAGATTCATCATAGTTGAAACTGGTTAGTCTCAAAGACATAACACTGCAAAGTTCCATAATATAACAAAACTAGTGTTAACAACTTTCTGATGAGCATCATATAACACCACTAAGCACATGGAATCACATATATTTTTGAAGATAATCTGAAGATTACAGACCCAAGTAGGAGTTCTAGAATCAAATAGCTTCTAAGCACATTTACTCAGGGACTTCTAAGGTCAAATATATCTTTTTCAACATCCATATTTCGAATATAAGTCACCAATCTAAGTCATAGATTTAGCAGGTTTGCAGCAAAACACAGAGAAGGAAAGAGAGAAACCTTACCAGCAATTTCCTCTGTTGCAGCACAAATAGCTTCAGTGATGTGTTCCTCATCTGTTGGAACAACTTTGTCTTTGTACTCAAGCCAGATCTCAGGTTCCGAGGCAGAACTTCTCTGAAGTCTCATGATCAAAGGAACCCTAGTGCAGATTCCTTGCCCACGAGGCAAACTAATTCCTGCCAAAGACTCGAGAACACTTGACTTCCCTGAAGACTGGTCACCAACCACAACAATGGTGGGAAGCTGAATCCCTTCTTTCATTACATTCAGGTTCCTCAGCCTATCAACAGTGTCAAGCAAAGGCCTAATCCGATCATTGTAAGAAGAGACAATCGGTGCTTCAATAGCAACAACATCTTCATGGTCATGAGGTTTTGTCTTCACAACAGCAAGAGAAGACATTATCTTAGGCTCTTTCCTAGCAGAAGCTTGCGCATCAGCTAAACCAGATTTCAAAGCTTCATTGTTTGGATCAATCTCAAGCCCTTTTGTATAAGCCTCCAGAGCTTCTTCAAACTGATATAGACCTAAGTGAGCAGCACCAAGACGGCTATATCCTTTTCCCCAATGAGGTTTAAGTTCAACTATCTTCTTTGCGTCTGAGAGAGCTTCATTGTAGTGATTAAGTGACGCGTGAGCAGCTGAACGGTTTGAGTAGAGAACATGATTGGTTGGAGCTAGAGTGATTGCATCAGTGAAGTGACTTACGGCGGAGATGAAGTCACCAGAGGAGAAAGCTGTGTTTCCTTTAGCTTTTGCTTCGTCTGCCATGGCTTGAATCTGAGAATAAGGTTTGAGATTGGAAACATAAAAGTCGGAGTCAACAGAAGTAATAGTCACCAATCACATAAACACTTTAATGAGTTGCAGGACACTTTTTAAAGAAGAAGAGAATTTGGACCACATTTACTCTGTTTAAGTAGCCGTACATCTTCTTTCTCATTTCTTTAATTTTTTCTTTTTCTTTTTCTACTCTCTAAATTATGTCACATATATTTTCACAAATAATTTATATACTAAGATGGTACCAAAAGAATCCAAACCGACCTCAAATATAAAGAACCGAATCGAATCAGTTAAATAAATAAATGGTTCTTAAGTTCAAGAATAGAAAAAACCGAAACTGAAGAGATACGGAACTAAAAATTGAATAGTTTTCCGAAATAACCGAAATACAATTATATATTTAAAAATAGTTATTTATATAAACTTTAATAATTTAAATATCTAAAATTATAACTATAAATCTAAATTTATAAGTCAATTTGAATCAAAATTACTAAAATATAAAATATTCAATTTAATAATTAATTTTTTCTAAAAAAATTTTATTTATTAAAAAATAGATAAAAAATATCCGAACCGAAATCAAGCCAAAGTTTAATAACTACCTATTAGTTACTACATTTCACAACTCTAAGAACCTGAACGAAAATCAAACATAATCAAATTCAATAAGTATCTATTGGTTACCATTTTTTTAGAATCGGATGAACCAAATCAAACTGAACAAAGAACCAACACTACCGATTAGCCCTAGGCATTTGGTTCTTTGATTTAGTTTGGTTTGATTATGAAAAAATAAGTTTATATGATTAGTTACTACATCTCACGCCAAGAAGCAGTGGTCCGGTTGGCTTGCCCCTGATCTAACTTGGTACTAGGTGGATGGTTCAAATCCTGCCAGCTCCAGTGGAAAAAATTTGGCTATGGATCAGGCCAACTGTAAAAACCAGAACGAAAACCAAACCTAACCAAATTTAATAAGTATCTATTGGTTACTATTTTTTTAAAATCGGATGAAGTAAATCAAACTGAACTGAAGAACCAACACTACCGGTTAGCCCTAGACATTTAGTTCTTTGGTTCAGTTCAGTTTGATTATGGAAAAAATAAGTTCATATGATTAATCTAATATAAGACTAACCCAACATTACGAGCTAGTCTTAGGTATTCAGTTTCTCGGTTCAGCTCTGAAAATGATAACCTAACATAAGTTCAAATATCATGAATTTACAATGTCTAGTCATATTATACTTGAGGATTAATGGGGTTTTTGTTAATGTTTGGAATTTTGTTTTATATTACTCTCTAATGGATTATGTTTGTGAGGGTTAATGTTTTCCTCACCAATTTAAACACTACTTATTAAATCGTCGACGTTTTACGACACACAACTATTCGTACCCAGCGAAATTGTTCAGAGTTCGATTTCCATTTTTGTGCGGAAAGATTCCATCTTTGCGAATTGGATCTAACATCAAATTCGCAGACTTCCTCAAATTTGGGTACGGTTTTTCCTCATTTTCAATATGGTTTCTGGCGATTTCACATAAAAAGCTGGAAAGTTTCTGACTTCTCGTGTTCTCATTTGTTACTCATGTCTTTCTTTCTTCGGTTTCTGTGTATTAAGCATTTCGTGTTGAAAAGTTCAAACCTCTCATTTTTGATACTAATTACCAATGCCAGTGCTTTGTTCACCAAATGTTTGTGTTAATTCCTGAGTGAGTTTATTGGTGCACGAAGTCTATGATTCAGTGAGACTTCTTGAGTTTCAATATTATTTGAAGCCGTGAATGTTGGAGATTAACTCTAGTGTTCGTAGATTGTTTCTGGGTGCTGTTGTTGGTGGAGGGTAGTTGAAATTAGTGGCTTTTTTTTGTTGTATGTATGAAAATTTCGGTAGCATTGTCACTTTTTCAGATTCATATAAATTGATCTTTTTGTTTGTGGTTTATATTGTTGTAGGAGAAGAGAAAGAAGCAGGCTTGGAGCTAATCCGATGAATGGAGGAGGCTCGAGGAGTCTGCGCTCAGCATTATCTTATTGTGTACAACAAGTTCGAAACTATGACTATCACCACTACCTCTGTCTCCTTGAGCTCCCAACTGAGATGCGTAAAGCAGCATTTGCACTTCGTGCTTTCAATGTAGAAACTGCAAGAGCCATGGATGTTGCATCTGATCCCAAAATTGGTTTGATGCGGTTACTTTGGTGGCAAGAAGCAATTGACAAACTCTACAACAAAAAACCTATAAACCATCCAGCTGCACAAGCTTTGTCTTGGGCAATATCAGAGCATAATATCAGTAAACCTTGGCTAAAACGCTCAGTTGAAGCTAGAATCCGAGATGCTCAAAGAGAAGTAGATGATATGCCAGAGAGTATTGAGGAGCTTGAAAAATACGCAGAAGATACAGTTTCTACGCTTCTGTACAATACACTCCAAGCAGGTGGAATTAGTTCAACAACAGCCGATCACGCAGCTTCACACATTGGTAAAGCCAGTGGTCTTGTTTTGTTACTTAAGTCATTACCATATCACTGTACCAGAAACCGTCACCAGAGTTACATCCCTATGAAACTCGCTGAGAAGCACGGGTTGCTCGTAAAACAAGGCGGACGATCAGAAATTCTTCTGGATAATGATTCAAGGGAAGGACTAAGCAATGTCGTATTTGAGATTGCATCAGTTGCCAATGCACATCTCTTGAAAGCCCGTGAACTGGCGGGAAAGGTTCCTGTAGAAGCTAAACCTGTTCTGCTTCATTCTGTGCCAGTACAAGTTCTTCTGGATTCGTTAAGTAAAGTACAATTCGATGTGTTTGATCCGAGGATTCAAAGAGGAGTCCTTGGTGTTCCTCCACTCGTGTTTCAGTTTAAACTCAAGTGGTATTCTTGGAGAGCTAAGTTCTGAAAACTTGTCTTTTCCTCAGATTTGTTGTCGGTTTTATCTGGTTTCAAAGACATTACATTGAACTTCCAGTTTATTTGTACTTTTCCTTGTAATGATACAACTTTACAAATGGTGATAGATACAATAAGAGAAGAATCTGTCTACATTTTCTTACAAATAATATACAGTTTCATGTCATAATGGAAAAACCCCATCTTCATGCATTTTTCTATACAACTGATCTGCTTTATCCCATTGTCGTTTCCTACAAAAGCCTGAGATCATTGTAGTATATGACACAACATCAGGCTCAATTCCTTTTAAGGCAAGGCCACAAAACAATTCCCAAGCATCTTCCACATTACCAATCTTACACATCCCATGAATAGCTATATTATATGTTGTAATATCAAGATCCATATTACTCTTTTGCATATTCTCGAATAACACCAATGCTTTCTCTACCTTCCAGTTAGTACAAAGCCCATATAACAAAATACTGTAAGTCCTAAGGTTGGGACAAGATTCCATCTGTCTGAAAATTTCTTGGGCAACATCAGGTTTGCCTGCTTGAAAATAGCCCTGGATAATAGTGTTGTAAGTGATTGTATCAACAAGTAATCCTCTTTGAGACATTTCATTGTAGAGTTTCATCACATCATTTACCCTCTTAGACTTGCAAAACCCGTTAATGAGAGTATTGTAAGTCACAACATCAGGGAAGCAACCCTTAGTTATCATCAAATCAAGCATCTGTCTGGCTTCATCTAGACGATCATGCATACAAAGCCCATTGATCATCGCATTGTAAGTAAAGATATCAGGATCAATACACCGTTGGATCATCTCCTCGTACAACCTTTTAGCCTCCATAAAGTTGCCTTCTTTAACAAAAGCATCAATCAATGCAGTAAAAGTGATTACATTAGGAACCACATTCTTCATTATCATATCTCTCAGAAGCCAATCAGCATCGCTCCATCTACCAGAACTACAAAGACCGGTCACGAGAGAGTTGTAAGTAACAGCATCTGCTCTAATCCCATCTCTTTCCATTTGCTCAAACAATTCCAATGCATCATTCACTGATCCAATTTTGCATAAACTATAGATGATTGTGTTGTAGATTACAACATCTGGTTTACATCCCATTTCCTCCATTTTACTAACCAAAGAAATAGCATCAAAAACTCTATTCCCTTGACAGAATCCATTGATGAGAGAGCTAAGCGTGACAACATCTGGCTCATAACCAAACTTCAACATCTTCCCAATAACAGATAAAGCAATAGAGAATCGAGAGTATCGACATAAACAATTAATCACAATGTTATAAGTATAAAGATCATGACTGATTCCAAAATTCTCCATAAGATGAAAAAGAGAGATCACAAGATCATAATTCTTCAATTTGGAGATTTTACTCAACAATTTACTAAATTCAACAATTGAAGGAAGCGGACGAGACTGAATCATGAGACAGAACAAATCAATAGCCTCATCAAAATTCATACCAAGCTCCCTAATTCTACTCAATCTCTTCCGGTGATCTCTGGTAGTTGAAAAAGTTCTTCCCCAGAAACAGCTAAAGAAAGGAGTAATTACAGGATTACCTTTCTTCAGAAACCACAGATTGAGAAATTTCTTAGCTTCAAATGCAATTGAGATCGAAATCGATCTCTGCATTTGCTTTAATTGGGTTCGTTTTGTTCTTATGATATCTCTGCAAAAACCCTAGCATAAACCCCTCTTCTCTCCACGGAACAGAGACGAAGCTGATCGTGGTATGAAGACCGGTTCAATTTCGGTTTATTGTTTTCTAATCAAACCGAATTAATTATACCTTAATCAAAGCTGAATTAGAGCTCTAATTAATAAATGCTGTAACGGTGAAAATACTTAATTATGTGGGTCCCACATTTACACGTGTCAGTATTACATATTGCATGTTCTCTGTTGTGTCGCAAGCAGAGCATCGTTGATGTAATATCCAAAAAATATTCAATTGTTCTCTTCAAAATTATTTATTTTAATTATACTGATTATTTCATAGAATTTCAAAAAAAATTATGAAAAAATTATAATTAATTAGTGGTTTATATTTTGGGTAAAGAAACTCTATTTACAGATTTTTTTCCCTTTTCAATTTACTAAAACTACATAAGCTTAAAAAATTATTTTGTTAACAAAATAGCTTATATTCTTTCTGTTTTAATTTAATTGTTATTTAGTATTTTGCATACATATTAAAATAATATATAAATATTTTCTTATATTTTTATTTTAAATATTAAATTATTTAATATTTTAATTATTTAATTAAAAGATAAATAAGATAATTTTGTATTAAAATTATATTAAAAATTAAATTATAATTAAAATATAATAACAACTAATACAAAACGAAAAGAGTGTATAATTGTATGATCTCTCATTAAGACACCTAAAGTGCTAGTATATATTATCAAAGTGTAATTATATGTTTAAATTTGATTGACAAAAACTAATTATATTATTTATTTATTAAGTAGCACCATTAAGCTTTGTAGCCATCGTTTGCTTTTATAAGCTGGCTCTCAAAAAAGCATCTCTGTCTCGCTCTCTCTTCTCTCAATCTCTCTTTAGTCTTTTACCAATCTATGATTAAGTCTTGTTGTATCGGACCAGCTCTTCTGGTTCTATTTCTACTCGTGGCTCGTATCGAATCGCGCGGTCGGTTCGAGCCAAAGATTTTTATGCCTACCGACAAAACCGAACCAGCTGATCAAGATGAAGACAGTATTGGTACTAGATGGGCTGTTCTTGTTGCTGGTTCTTCTGGCTATGGAAATTACAGGCACCAGGTACACAAATAGAATCTTTCATCTTCTGAGATATTACTATTGCTTTCTTTATTGGAAAAGATATTTCTATTGAGTTTCACAAAAGATATTTCTATTGCTTATCGAATTAATTCGATTATTATTTTTCAAAAAAAAGTTTATTCTTTTAGTATTTTATAGAATTTGTCATTCTAATTTCCAAAAACTTTCATATAACTATGAATATCTAAATATTGAAACACAAGTTAATTGTATACAAAAGTCAAATTCAAATTTTAGTTCCATCCAAACTATCACATAGTATCAGAAACAGTCAAAATTTATTTCTCTTCTTAATTGCACATAAAATCAAAATCAAAAAGTTTAATTCTATTCGATTTTAAATTTTGAATTAATGAAAACAAATAAAAATACTAAATTTAAATCTGATCTATAACCAAAATGAATCCAATCTAAAAATTAAAAATACTCGAATGTGTCTTAAATCAATGGAACTAAAATCCCGAAAAAATTCGATCTGAATATAATTTTATTGACGAAAAACTATTTTGATTCTGAGGTGTTTTTAATGTAGCTGAAATTAGATTTTTAATATTAATTTTATGTGCAATTAAGAAGAGATGCAAATTTTAGGTATTTCTGGTACTATATATGATAGTTCGAGACTAGATTTTTAATTTTAGTTTTGTGTAGCTTCAAAGTATACACAGATAGTCATATAAAAGTTTTTAGGTAGAATTAGACCAATCACTTATAGAAGATTGGTATTTTTTTTTCTTAAAGAATAATTATTGACATGCAAAGCTGATTTAATTTTTCTTCTTCTTTATATTATAAACTTTTATCAAAAGAAACAAAATTTACAAAAATCGTTAAGTTGGATTTCTCTATTTTTCAAGATTTTATTCAGTTTTATCATATGTTATAATGCCATTTTAAAATTGAATAATCGTTAACTTCTATTAATTAAATTACACTAATTTTTTTTGTNCATTTAAAAAAAAAAAAATTTTTTTTTTTTTTTTTTGTATTAAAAGGCTGACGTGTGTCACGCATATCAAATACTGAAGAATGGAGGTTTAAAAGAAGAAAATATAGTAGTAATGATGTATGATGATATTGCAAATCATCATCTTAATCCTCGTCCTGGTACTCTCATCAATCATCCCAATGGCGACGACGTTTATGGCGGAGTTCCTAAGGTATTTATTTAGATACATTTCTTAATACATCTATTGATTAATTTGCAAGTGGCCTGCACAATGGTAAGTTTACGAAAGGCAATAGTAAGTCCACTAAAACCAGGACCATTTGTATGGTCTTGAGATCAAATTTCGCCACCAAAATCAACCCTTAATCGACCAATTAGTATGATTAATTTTGTTTAATATTAATGGTTTAGATGTGACTTATGTTTTGTCGTCCAACCAGGTTTTTGGAGTTTGTTTGTATTAGGACAAGATTTATTTCTTTAAATTATACTTTCTTCTTTGTCTATGGTGCTTAAGTTGTTAGTTATATATAAAAGATATTAGCTATCGTGTAAGAGATGGTGACTTAGGCACTACACAACAATTATATTGATAACGACTCTACAAACATTTAGTAATGGTGAACCAAACTTGATGTGTGGACCTTTGATTGGTATTGCTCTTAATTGATTATAAGTTATAACCACTAATTGTTTGTCTTTTTAATATTCTTAAAATATCTGTTTTTCAGGACTATACAGGTCATAACGTTACGGCTGCAAACTTCTATGCAGTACTTCTAGGCGATCAGAAGGCTGTTAAAGGTGGAAGTGGTAAGGTCATTGCAAGCAAGCCCAATGATCACATTTTCGTATATTACTCGGATCATGGTGGTCCTGGAGTTCTTGGTACGTCCATTAACCTTTTATACCGACAAGCTCGGGGTCTAGTAGTTCGGGGTCTAGTAGTTCGGGGTCCAGTAGTCTGTGAGGTATTGTTGGACATGTAAGTCTCTGAGTCTTAAGCCTTGGCCATCTTTGTACTTAAAACTTATTGTTGTAAGGGCGTTTAACCTTGAGCTTCCATGAGTTTACGTTCTGAAGTCTCGGTCCTGATGCCATTGGGATATCACCATCTGGTTTATCAACCATTCCTTGATTCCAAAAAGATAACTCCTAGTGGTAATGGATTGCTTAAACCGTTTGATTATTGGTTTATCTTTTGTTGGACAGGGATGCCAAACACACCTTACATATATGCGGCTGATTTTATTGAAACGCTTAAGAAGAAGCATGCTTCCGGAACATACAAAGAAATGGTAACATTTAGTATAATATTTTGAGTTTGTTTACTGTTTTATTTGGTTTCATAAAACTAATTGTGATGGTCTATATAATGCAGGTTCTATACGTAGAAGCTTGCGAAAGTGGGAGTGTATTCGAGGGGATAATGCCGAAGGACTTGGACATTTATGTAACAACGGCTTCGAATGCGCAAGAGAGTAGTTATGGAACATATTGTCCCGGCATGAATCCATCTCCTCCGTCTGAATATGTCACTTGCTTAGGAGATTTATATAGCATTGCTTGGATGGAAGACAGGTACATATACACATATATAATGGTATTCTTTAAGTGCTTTAATGTGTATAATTATTGGCTCACCCGTTGTGATTTGTTTGTAGTGAGACTCACAATTTGAAGAAAGAGACCATAAAGCAACAATACCAAACGGTACTTAAGACACTTTGTTTTTACTCACTTGATGGTTGGTTTTAGAATGGGACATGTATAAAAATCTTTTGTATCCATATGTATAGGTGAAGATGAGGACATCAAACTATAATACATATTCTGCTGGCTCTCATGTGATGGAGTATGGTAACAATAGCATTAAGTCAGAGAAGCTTTTTCTATACCAAGGGTTCGATCCCGCAACCGTTAATCTCCCTCCTAATGAGTTATCAGTCAAGTCAGAAGTGGTTAATCAACGTGACGCAGACCTTCTATACCTTTGGCACATGGTATATATTGGACTATACTGTCTTGTCTACTAAGTAGTTATGACTTTTGGTGTACTTAAATCATGTTGGCTTTTTGGTTTTTGAAGTATCGGAAATCGGAAGATGGATCGAGGGAGAAAGGTGACATATTGAAGGAATTAACCGAGACAACAAGACATAGGAAGCATTTAGATGCAAGTGTGGAATTGATAGGCACATTTCTATTTGGTCCAACGACGAATGTTCTTAACTCTGTTCGAGAACCGGGTTTGCCTTTGGTTGACGATTGGGAGTGTCTTAAATCAATGGTACTCATCTCTTGCCATCATTTCTATTTACACATTAATGTTGAAAGATGGTTGAATATAAAATGTACAAATCTTGATTTCTTAGGTACGAGTATTTGAAACACATTGTGGATCGCTAACACAATACGGAATGAAACATATGCGAGCTTTTGCAAACGTCTGTAACAATGGTGTCTCGAAAGAGATGATGGAGAAAGCTTCTGTTGCAGCATGTGGTGGTTATATTGAGGGTCGTAACATGTTACATCCATCGATCGTTGGCTTTAGTGCCTGAGAGATTGTGATGTTCGTTTGATTTTCAAGTGTTTCGATTTATAGTGTTGAAATGGTTTCAAGATAAAAGAAATGTTTAGTTTTTGATAAGTTATGTATGTTTGGTATGTAAATACGTACGCATAGAATAAGGTCGTGTGACTTGTTAAATATTGTTTTTCTATATGAGATTTTCTAGATATTGTTGTCACCATTTACATCTAGAATTGAAATGGTACCATTTGGACTTTGGATGTGTCTAAATCCGAATCCAAACTCAAAATATAATTAATGGTTTAAAGTTCAACAGTTACCACAAAATTTTAAGTTTGATATCTTTATCAATTACTATATATCATAATTATAATCACTGATCCGAAGAAGACATAGAAACCAAAATGCAATCATTATACTCCATTTTCATATGTTTTGACTTTAATATATACTAATATAGAGCACAGTTAATTGAATATTATTGAAGTTTGAATTATATGTCATCACGCCTTGAGCTGCCTAACGGTGAAATCATGAAGGTTGGTGACTTGGTGTGCATATATATTTTTTTCTTTGTGTGCCAAATAATTGACTAAATTTAGTAGTCAACAATTTAGGTTAAACATAAGTATTTTTCTTGAATATTACATGTTTTCATATACTCTTAACATAATTTTCTTGATTATTACATGTATTTTCTGATATGGGTTTGACTTGCATTGACGAGCAGTTAAAATAGTGGTTACTTCTTTTGTAAGAAGGTTATTTCTCATATATTCACATAATTACAAAAAAAAATTATGTAAATAGATGATTGTGTCATAAAGAGTATATATTTGTATCTTTCTATATATCCTTTTAAGATGGAGGGATTTTTTTCACTCCAACCTTGACTCACAAGTCTATAAACCAAATTCTATGTTAAGGTTTTATCAGTACATATGCAAGCTGATCATTAATGTGAGTATGTGACACTCTTAGAACTCGGTGTTGTACATGTTCACAGATGAAGTGGTAGTAAATTGCAACATGTTTCTGTGTGTGAAAAACCGGTTTTTCACAAAGGAAGGTAGTTTCGACATTGTTGCAGTACACACTAGGTGGTTCATTGAGATGTATGCCAAGTTTGGTAAAGATGTTGTATATCTATTGTGACTCAGCAGTTGTGTTAGCGACAGAGCGGTACTCTGCTTAGGTGGAGGAACAGGCAACTCTGGACTGCTTTTTTGAGCTTCAAGAAATGGGATTATTCCCTAGATTTTCAGAAATTTTTCATTGCAGAATAAAAAAATTTCCATTTTTCTTGTTTATGACTGGTCGTTCAAATTCCTTCCTTTCTAAGGAGTTGCCGAGAAGGAATTTCTTCCGAGTTGGTAATGAATATCCGAGAAGAATCTTCAATGGAATTGCCTAAATGAGTCTTCAACTGAATTACCGAGTTCAAGTCTTAAAAAATATTTGAACATTAATTGTTTCTCATAGACCAAAGTGGGATCTCGGATCCATCTCCAACAACGGAGTACCTGTTTAGCAGCCTGTCAATGATTGGTAGTGGGTTTATGCATAAAATGTGACAGCCAATTGACTGATATCGAGTGTGGTAAATGATAAATACTGATAACTTCCTACCAGGCATCAATACTCAGTTGGTTTGGACAAAGATGTACCATAGAAGAGATCAAGTTTTGGTGAAGAAGCCATTGGAGTTTCCACAGGTTTTACATCAAGCATATTATGTCAATAAAGCAGATCATTAATATATTTCGGCTGTGACAAATGAAGCCCTTTAACTTTTTAATGTGCCTCAAGACCAAGGACGTTGTTGAGATCCTCCAATTCTTCCATGCCTCAAGACCAAGGACGTTCTTGCTGTGACCTACCTACATTATTTCTTCATTAAATTTGTAATACTTTCAAACCCATTGTAAGAGATATTTCGAGAGAGAGGATGAAAAAAGAAACATGGCGGCTATGGTGGCTAGGTCAGAGGTTTCGTACACTGGCTCTGATACCATGTAAAAAAGGTATTTCTCATATATTCACGTAATGTTTACAACAGATTATATATACATGTACAAAGATGATTCTAGATACTATACATATGGAATGTTAGTAAATAGATGATTGTGTCATAATTAAAGAGTATGTATTTGTATCCTTCTACATATTTTGCTACCCATCACAATTCTATTTAAAATAAGCGATTAGAAACAAACTTTAGAAAATTAGCGGCTAAAACATATATTTCTCTACCATTAATTCTAACTGCCTGTTTCAAAAAACCTCTTATTAAACCGCTCGTTGTTATTTTAACTGTCTTATTCAAACATAGTCACTAATCAGACCTATAATCTTTTTTAAAGAAGTGTTTTTAAAATCAAGTGATTATATATACACTTGTACAATCTTTTTTTATCGGAAAGGATTCGTATTGACCCACTTAACATTGGTTTAGATTTGAGAATTTATGTTATAGATCGAATTTTATTGATTTAATATTTCACATAATATAGAAAGCTCAAATTAATCAAGCGTGAAGGAGAGAATTTGTTTTTAACGTGGTTTCCAACTTTTCATATGTAACAAGTTGTGTTCTCATCGGACAAGAAACTGACCAGAGAAACAAACTTCCTCACGTGTTTCAATTTTTAAGTTTTTGTGTGTGTGTAATGATTAGTGTTAATAGACTCTAGCATCTTATTAATTAAGTCACAGATATAACGAAAAATTAGAATAGTAATTCTAATATGCATCAAGTCTTGTAGATCTAATTATTTAATAAAAGAATTTAGTAGCTTCAATTACTCACTGAGTAAATGTAGTAATTATATAGATTTTTTGTTATTGATCACTAGACCTTAATTACTTAATGGTGTATGATGAATATTGTATGTTTAAGATAATATTGTGGCAGTTGACTTTTAGCCTAATAGCATCAATTGTTCAAATTGACACTAACTATTTGAGTTATCACTTTCGGAGTCAATTTTATAAATGATGTAAACTATAGTTGTATCAATTCAAAAATGATGTAAATAAATAAAATAAATGACATAATTAATATGGTTTTTTGTAGTGTTAATTACTTAATGGTGTATGATGAATATTGTATGTTTAAGATAATATTGTGGCAGATGATTTTTAGCCTAATGACATGTGGTAAGTTTATTAAAGGCAGACACATTCGTATAACCAGAAATCGAGTTCTGCTACCTATATTATGTAGGAATTTGATTACTCAACCGATCAGTTGTGGCATAATATTGGAAAAAGATAATATCTAATAGATATATTTAATTACAATTATAGTCAATTATATTTGGGTTACTTGCAAAAATAACCTTTTGACTTAAGTCAATTGCAAATATAA
>OVBA01000016.1:0-158555 GCA_900406435.1 Lepidium aucheri | reverse complement strand
TTTATATAATAAGATGATAAGATTTCAAGCTAATAATAATAAAATAAAATAGTAACACATTATTTAAAATTTTTACATTTATTGTGCCTTAATTACTCTAGATGTAAACAAAAATAAACAAATTTAATTGGTGAAAGAATTCCTTAAGATTAGGATATAGTTAATTATTTGCTTTTTTTGAATGTTAGGATTCGATTCCTTCATATAATAGGATTTCAAATAAAAACAAATATTTTGTGATAAAGATATGATTATTTTTTTTAATTGTTTTGAATGTATTAGCAAAAAAGTTATGATTGTTGAATTTGACACGTGGAAGAATCATGTTAATGACTAACTTTGAGAAACCTTAATTTATATAATTTATAAATAAGATATAACCAACTCATGCACTAAAATATATTTTGGATATTTTAAGACTATAACGTAACAGCTGAAGTGGTGGAATTTTTTAATTCCTCAACAATTACTATTCAATCCCTCATTATACAATTAGTATTAATGTAAGAAAATTAATTGATTTAAATTAAGTTTTATAATGCATATGTTATTTATTGTTTATACTTATATTTCAATCTCGGAAAGAATTTCATAATTTAGTAATTTTGATTGTTTAAACAAATTTAGAACAAGACACCGATATCAATATTCAAACTACTATCCACAAGAGTTTTGGAGAAAGTTTGAGATATAATCCCCAAAAGTTTTATAATGCATATGCTTTGGTCAAATGATACTCCTCGAGGGACTAGGTTGGAATAATTTTATTACTACTTATAAAATTTTCAAATCTAGAATAGATATATTCTGTTTGATTATCGATTTTCTTGTCAATATTGAGTCACAATTGATCGATCCATTAGCTAAGTTCCTACATAATATAAAAAGCAAGATTCGATTTCTAGATGTGTAAGTGCACCTGCTTTTAGTAGAGTTACTACATGCCACTAAACTAAATATGAGTTATATTTTTGATTATCCATTTAGTATGATTAAAAAACACAATGTGTCAGCCTAAAATTTGGTCATTCTTTAATTGCTTCCTTATATTATAATGTTAGCTAGGGATCATAATTTCGCACAAGTCTACTCTCCCAAGTCTTTCTTTATAATAGTAAATTATCAACTTATACTTTTCTTACTTAGTTAATATCAAATTTGACTTTTCTGATTTAGTACTTATCCGAATCTGAATTTCATTCTTTGATTGTATATGACTATATGAGCCATGTTACTGCCTACAAGTCATATTTAAAGGTATTATCTGCGAAGATAATAAATTCAAAGCAATAATAATCGGATCTTGTCTGAGATTAATTTTATGCTCGGTCTTTATTTATTTTATTTTTGAAATTAATATTTAAAAAAGACTACAAAGTTGAGTAAGGTTGCCAAAAAAAAAACTAAAAAAAAAACTACAAAGTTAAACAATTATTTGATGTTTTTGTTTTACCATTGGGTTTATGAACCGTGAGAATCTAAGAAGTTTCTTATAATTAATGATTTTTCAGTTTGAAATTAGTCTAGTAAAATATGAAATTATCATATCCCTCTTTATTTTAAAACTAATCTTTATAGTTCTCATCATATTTGTTTTACCACATGTAAGATATATAATGCCTTTTTTTGGATATTTAATTATTACTTTATAAGAAAATTTGATATATGTCATAATAATGTAATATAATAATAAAATGTAATCATACATTTATATGAATAGCTTCTTTTTATGAACACTCTTACAACTTAATCAAAACGGTTAAAAAGTTCAAATTGGAAGTTCAAAATTTATTTAACTAATATAATGTGAGTGTATTCTTAATACTTTGTGATAAATGATATATTATTATTTTTTATCTAAGTTTGTGTAGATAGTCAAGAAGTGTGTGTTCTAATTGGTTTTCTCCTGATCTAAGTTGATACTAGGTGATGAATTCGAATCCTACCCAACTCTAATTGAGGTAATTAGTATATGAACTAGGTCTTGTCGATCTAACTGTTGACAAAAAAATTCTTGTAAATATATTGAGAGATGACCCAATTAGCTGGTACAAACACTAATTTTTATCATTTAGGAGCAGTTGGTTGCGAGCTAACTATTGTTGTCTCTGGTCTGAGAATGGTAGGTGTTGACCTAGATTAATGTTTTTAGTGTGGATCTAATAAGGATATGCTCTTACCTAATTGTTTTGTCCCTTTGAACCATATATGATCAAGCTTATCTTGTAAACCCTAAAGTCAAAAGAAGATAGTTTGGAAGTGAATAATTTCATGTGTTGTCCTTTTGACTTGAACGAATGATTTTGTTTCCCAATAATTCACCATATATATTGTTTTATTGCTCATTGTCAAAACTAATTTTAGGAAGTAGACGAAACAGATAAATATATATATATATATATATATATATATATATATATATTCATAAGTTAAATCTTATGAGTACTAATTCACTACACATAGTTAATGATGACAAAAAGTATATAATATATTTAGTAGACAAAATTTTCTCACAGTTTGGAAGATTCACAAAAGGATTATAGTTCAAACTCGATTATATATATGAAATCGAATTCTGGTGGGAAGACTGTAGATATTAATATTTAAATACTTGACCAAAATATTTAGGAAGAGTTACCAAAGAGATATATATGTAAATATTAAGCTAATAAATGAATTACTTATGATGTGATTTTTTTTATAAAACAAGGCCATATTGTAGTTTTTCTTTGTCAAATTACTATGTACATAGTCTGTATAAAATCGTTCGATTTTCTTTCTACTATAACATGCATGTCAGTTTTTGTGCCTTTCCATATTTATTACAAAAATATTAGAATGCTTAAGGTACTTTTATTAATAAAAGTTGTAATTTCTTTTGTTTTCTTTTTTCAATAATTAAATCCACAAACTCGAACCATAGCCAAACTGAGACTCCTCACAATATCATATTGAGCAAACAAAACTTTTTGGAATCAAATTCAGGTGGAAAAAACTGTACAAATTGCACTTAATCACTTGCACTACAAAAAATTTAAGCTATTGTATTGCAGTTATGAATATTAATAATAACTTATGATGTTTTATATACATTTTTGTTACGAATTTTATTTGTTATGAATCATTGTGACTCTATTTTATAACAATTTGTGACAAAATTGTTACTAGATTTATATGTCAAAAGTATATTGTAACATTTTTGTTACCAATATGCATTTGTGACACTTATATTGTTATAATTAACAAATCGTCATAACTTCCTAACAACACATTCATATTGTGACGAAATATATGTGATTATGACGAAATATTCGTATCAATACAAATTTTTTATTGTAGTATTGACCAAATACATTTTCTCCATTTTTATTTATTCCTGGTCATTAGAAAAATAAGCAATAGCCAAAATTTTCTTGACAAGTAAATAAAAATGAGCCGAGGACAGGTGGCCCAGTGGTATTGTCACTTTACAAATCCTCAAGACACCAAGGATCGAACCCCTTACCTGCCTCTAGCTATGATGATGGCACGCGTCAATCTTTTGTCAGCCATCTCTCCGCCGCTTTAAAGCGCCTAAACATCACCGTCGTCATCGAAGAAGACGACAAAAGTCCTTTACCAGAAACCAGACAGTACTTACCAAAGAAGACTAGAGTGGCTATAGACAGATCCAAGATCTGTGTTGTGGTTCTGTCTGAGAAGTTTGCATTCTCTAAGCGTAGTCTTACTACTCTCGAGGAGATTATTGAGTGGAGGCATAACAAAACTGGAGCTATGGTGATTCCTGTATTGTATGGTATTGACCGCTCGTTTGTCGAGCAAGAGATTGGAAAATTTGGTGAGGCATTTGCAGAGCACGAGATGTCTGAGCCAAATGATCGTGTTATTGAGTGGAAGAACGCTCTCATGGAGGCTGTACATATAGAGGAAGGTCTTGTATCAGATAACGATTCCAGGTAAACCCTATAAGACTCATTCCATGTTGGACTTAGATTGACCTAAAGTTATATGTATAGGTGACATGAGTTAATTCATTCATACCAATTAGTTTTCATTCTTTACTTGTAATGTGAAAGTTCAAGAATAGACACTACAAATTCCCCGACAACCTCCGACCAATTAGCTCATCCGGTTAAATATGGTCGGTTTTTAGTCAGAATAAATGCGGTCGGAAACTACCTTGTATTCTTGTAGTGATAGTAAAACAAAAGTCTTATATTTTTGTTTGGCATGCATCCAATTGAAGGTTTGATTTTAATAGATTTAGAAATCTCCTTAAGAATTGAATATATATCTACAAAATTTTTTTGATTTTAAAATCATATATAAAATGAGTAACCACATAGAACTTTTTTTTGTCAACAATTGATCGACAAGGCCCGATCCATAGGCTAGCCCACACCCTTTTAGTCCTACTAGTGTAGTGGGGAGGAATCGAACCCCGGTGCCCTGAGTCATTAGCTGCATTATCCTAACCACCAGACTGAGAATAACTCGGCTAACCACATAAAGAACTTTTGGATTTTAAAATCATATACAATAAATTTACAAATCCAACACAAAATAACAGGTTTTGTAGAGCAAGGATTTCAAGTCTTTTTATATAAAAAGAAATCCACCATATCTATGATATTTTTGTTGTTGTCAACAATTAGTCGATCCATAACTCAAACCAACCCACAAACTCTCCACTTTTAACTTCTACATGCAGTGGGGAGTAAGTACTCGAACTCTCGATGCTTAAACCATTAGTAAAGGCATGTAAGCGACCAAAATGAAAAGAATTTGGTCACCAAATCCATAATCAAATCCTTCACTTTGAATAACCGATGATTTTAATTAATATATACAAATGATAGAACAGATAATACATAGTTTTAACAAAAAAAATAAAGTTAATGCCGGAATAGCACAATATTTTAATAAAAATTCTAAATCAATGTTTGAGTAACATATTTTAGAACAATTTCTAAATCTATTAAAATCCACCTTCCAATGAATCCTAAGTTTTACGTCCGTCCAAAAGTTTAATATAAAAATTTTTCATGACTTAATTATATGGCAGTGACTTGAAACTTGTTGAAGATATTGTCTCATACGTACATGAGAAGCTCTTCCCGACAGACAAGATTGGGATCAATTTGAGAGTGTCAAAGATAGAAACCTTGCTTAGTACACAATCTTGGGTTGTCCGTAGCATTGGAATTTGGGGTATGGCTGGTATTGGGAAGACCATCATTGCTAAAACTGTCTATGACCAAATGAAAGGGAACTATAAATCCCGTAGCTTCATCCCAAATTTTGAGGAAGCCTATGAGGAACATGGAATGTACAGCTTAAGAGAGAAATACTTACCACCAATATTGAAGGAGAAGCTTGACATTAACAGGTCCATTACTAAACGCCAAGCTTCTCGTGAGGAAAGTGTTTTCTTAGTTCTTGATGATGTCCGGAATCCGATAAATGCAGAGTCTTTCCTTGGAGGGTTTGAGTGGTTTGATCCAGGAAGTGTGATCATCATAACTTCAAGAGATAGACAAGTTCTTGTTCAATGTCGAATGGTTGAAATTTATGAGGCTGAGGGTTTAGATGATGAGGAAAGTCTGAAGTTGTTTTCGCGGTATGCATTTGGAGAGTCTAAGCCTCAAGAGGGTTACTTAGAAGTGTCAAAAATGGTAGTTGAATATGCTAACAAGAATCCTAAAGCTGTTAGCTACTATGGCGAAGAGCTTAAGGATATGAAACCGGAAGAAATGGAGATAGCATTTCACCAACTCAAGCTAAATCCTCCAAATGAGATTCTTAAGCTTTTCAAGAGTAGTTATAATGAACTTAGTGATGATGACAAGAAAATATTTCTTGACATTGCTTGCTTCTTTAAAGGATATAACGTTGATCGTGTAACGCAAGTCCTTGATGGGTGTGGTTTCTTCCCATGTATTGGAATTGACAATCTTGTTGGGAAGTCTCTTGTGACTATTTGTGAAACCACTTGTGAAACTTTTTGTGAAAAGAGAGTGGAAATGCATAATCTAATACAAGATGTGGGCAAGGAAATACTCAAACAAGAAGTAAAGGTAGGGATGGCTCGCAGACTGTGGGACGTTAAGAGCATTCAACCTCTGCTAGAAGATGACGAAACCAAATCAAATGAGGAAGAAAATGTAAGTGGCTATATCACTTTTGGTTTAACTCTGTTCTTACATCTTTATGTAGAAACTTGATCTTGGATATCCGAAGCCTTGTGGTCAAGTAGTAAGGAGACAAATTGGGACGCCAACATGTTTCAAGTTTGATTTACCTGCTATGCGAATAAAAACACACATTTCCTTGGACAGCCACATGGATATAGACCCTTTCTTTCGGCCCATTTTTGCATCCTGGAGAAAGAGTCTATGCGTGGGCTGCACCTTTCCAAGGGTTTAGTCTGGGACCTTCCATGGGCCTGGAATTTAACTTGAGTTATCAAAAAAGAAAAAAAAAACTTTGATCTTGGATATTTGTTGCGCCAAGTTCTCTTAATCAACCTCCTTCTCTTGTGTTTCTTTTCAGGGTGTTGAAGACATTGAAAGCATATTACTGGAATCATCTTGCTTAAGCTTTGTTGTTAACCCTAAGGCATTTCAGGATATGTGTAATCTTAGACTGTTGAAAATTTACAGTGAGGATCCTAAAAAGCGCCCTGGACTTGATCTTTGCAAGGGTCTACTCTCTCTGCCTTACGAGCTACGGCTTCTCCATTGGGAGAATTACTCTCTGAAATTCCTGCCAGAAGATTTTGATCCTAGCAATCTTGTGGAACTCAACATGCCTTATAGTCAACTTGAGAAACTTTGGGAAGATTATAAGGTAAATCAAATTCTGACATACTTTTTGCTTAGTAATGAATTGTGTGTAACTCAAGTTACTTTGTTATCCAGAACCTCAATTCGATCAAGACAATCAGCCTTCATCATTCTGAGAAACTACTTACTATTGAAGACATTTTAGATGCTAAAAATGTTGAGGTGATTGATCTCCGAGGCTGTATTAGCTTGCAGAGCTTTCCACACACCGATAGTTTATCTTGTTTGCAGGTTCTCAATCTCTGTGACTGTGTAGAGATCACAACATTTCCAAATGTTCCAACAACCATCAAAGAAGTATGTCTCAAGGGGACGAGTATAAGCGAAATACCTACATTGATTGAGAAGCTCTCAAGACTAGTAAAGCTGGACTTAGGGAACTGCAAAAAGCTTCTGAATTTTCTAGCCAAGATCTACAACATGGAGTCACTTGAATGGCTCAATCTTTCTGGCTGCACTGTACTTAAGAGCTTCCCTGAGATCCCAAAACGTGTGGAGAATCTCAAGTCTCTTTATCTTAGTGGTACAGCCATCGAGGAATTACATACTTCACTCTCTAACATGGTTGGTCTTAAAGTATTGGAAGTGAGCAAAAACCTTAAGAAACCATTCAGCTTGAGAGACATAAAGGGTCTTGTTGAAATAACAGTCGATGAAAATTAAATGCAGATCATCATCAATTTATGTATCAAGTATTCAAGTATTGTTGTCTTCTTATATATACTAGAATTATACCGCGTTATAACGTGAGATTTGATTGTTTTGATTGGTTTTTTAAACTGTGTTCATTTAGATTGTTTGACCCGTGTTGATATTTTAAAATATTTTTTACGAATGTTGTTTTAAAGACCCGAAACCTGAATCGGAATCGATCAAATTAGAGAAATCAAACCTGAAAAAATATCCAAATGGGTCACAGATCTATGTATCTGAAAAACTGAATCCGAACCCTAACCGAAACCAAATCAAGAACCAAATTTTTGTTTTAGAGCTTTTTTATTACTTTTTAAATTTTTTTCTATATAAATATACTCAATCCCGTGTTCGATCTATATCGAACTAAATTAGATGAATTGAACCCGACAAAACATAAAAATACCAAATTAAATGAACAAAATATTAATAACGGGTCATAAATCTATGTATTTGGAAAACCGAATGTATACCCAAGCCGGAGCCGAATTTATAACCAATATATTTTTATTAAATTTTAACTTTTTTAAAATTTATTTATTAAATCTTTATTAGTTTTATATTTTTATATGAAATTTTATAACCAAACTCACATTAAACCTATTTTTAAGGGTAGTTATGAATAATATGTTAATTTTATCATATAGTTTATAACATGGCCAAAATGAAAGTCTCTCCCGCTTTAATATATATGATATATATATATATATTATAATTGAACTATACTCTATTGTACCTCTATATTATTGTTTAAGAAGAAAAAAACTAAAGTTGACAGAAAAAAATATATCTTACACACAAAACAGCCGATCGAAGAAATGCATTCAGTAAGTAGTTAAACTGTCTTTTCGATTAGATTTTTTTAAAAAAATTCGGGTAATCTAATTCAACAAAATTACCATAAGCACCATGAACTTTAGACTAATCAGAGACTTTCTTTCCAGTTTAGCGGGTTCATGGGTTAACACATCAACAAAATATAAAATCGACTAATCCCGAAACCAGAGCCAACATAGCCATTCGAATATTTCTGATACTTCGTACATATGTGATTTTGTTTCTAAAGACTTGAATCCGAAACAACACATTGTGCATGCTACCCAAATTCCAACATTACCACTAGCATGAGCCTCCACTATTTGACTTAGTAGAATTGTTATCTATGACAAACTTTACAAGATATTGATAAGCAAGATGTCTATCTTGCGGACTAAGTCATATGTGACCGTAAACTAACAAAAGCAATAGGTAAACTAATGGAAAATTCCACAAAAAAAAAACCCAATGGAAGAATTTTTTTATATAAATATGATAGATATTTTTGTGGAAGTGATAGATTTCTTCGATGGCCTATATACATAGTTACATCAAATCAATCTAACTGATGAATTGGCAGTATACAATTAAAATTTTGAAACTCTAGACATACAAAAATATGTGAAGAGTAGAAAAATCGGAAATATTTTCCAATAGTTAGCTATTGTTCCTCTTCTTTGGGATTGACGTTTTTCTTCCTTCAACGATAAATCTTTTGTTAAGGTATTCTGAACATGTGTAATTATATCATCTACGAAAGCTGCATCATTACTGCACATTAAGATACACAGAGAGGAAATAATCAAGTGAGGCTCGCATTATAATTATTTTTTCAATTCTTTTATAACTAAAAGAATCTTATGTACACTTAAACCCAACCTATCTTATACGTAGAAATTCGAGTTTTTTTATTACTAAAAATGTTTATGGATGTTTTTTTTGTCAATAGTTAGATCAACAAAACTCGATCCATACCTTAGGCCAATCCTTTAAATTTCTATTTAACCTACCAAATTGTTAGAGGGAAAGAATCAAACCCTAGATGTCATAGTCATTAACTGGATCATTCTAACTACAGAAGAACTCGGCAAATGTTTATGGATATTTAAAAATGTTTTCTGATATGTAAAAATCTAGAATTTTATCCAAAAATATTAGCAAAGAATTATCAACCATAATATTAATTCGATTTGGTTCTTTATAAAAAATTTATATTAAATGTTTTGTTTTTTCTTTTTAATAAATCCCAGAGAGTACGTATAGTACTTGAAAACAACTCAAATTTGATCAGGATTATAATCATAAATTGGTCAAAAAAATTGATTGTTTTGACTAATTTTTGACCAATAGAAATTTTCAACCAACGATTTTTGACCTTTCAATTTTGATCAAAAATTAATCAAAACAACTATTTTTTGACCAATGTATGATTATAATCAATGGTCAAAGTTGAGTTGTTTTTTAGTAATGTATATATTAATCGTCAAAAAGTGGTCATAATATTTTATATTTTAATTATTTAATGGTCAAATATTTAATTCGTTAAAAATTGATAGAATTTTGGTCATAATTAATTATGTTGACTAAAATTTAGGTCAATTTTTTTTGTCACAATATAACATGTTTTCTTGTAGTGGTAGTTTTGAGAAAACTAATTATAGACAGTAAATACTTTTGATTTTTCCCCGAAAATTACAAACCCTAATTATGGACAAGACAAACCATAAATTCAGTCTAAAGTAGTGTAAGGTTGGTTAATTAATTACCTTCTAGTTTCCGACACCAATCCAAACTTGTCTGTAACTCTCTGCAAAGCTCCATCCCGTTTAAGAATCCGGCCATCTCGACTACTACGATCACCTCTCCAAAGATCCCATAATTGAACACCAAAATCTCCATCAAGACTCTTCACTGTGGTTGGATCCAACTTATAAAAAATGGGAATAACCCATAAGTTGTTTTGCTCTACACACTCAACTATCTTCACAAGCTCGTTTAAGCACCAATTTGACTCAGTGTATCTACTAGATAAAATTGCCAACGCAACTGTTGATTCCTCAATCCTTTCGAAAAGCTTGTGAAGATTCTCTCCTGCAGGCTCATGAGTGTCTATATAAGCCTTGACTCCGATTCGTTTCAAGGCACTTTCGAGATGAGAAATGAAGGTTTTACGTAGCTCTGCTCCTCGGAAATTGATGAACACTTGTGGACCTTCTTTGATGTTATTGGTAGATGAAGATGACACCATCTTAATGTTTCTTTTTTGGTGTTAGGTATTGGATTTTTGGAGAGGTAATGCATATAAATTTTGCAATACAATATCATATCATTCTACGTTTTGTGAATTTATATATCTTTTGCTGGACGCGTTAATGGTCAAGATTACGATGTGTGTATGAACTTAATTAGTACATAGGTAATTTACTGGTCTTTCTTTTATTATTATTACTTTTTTTCTTTGGTGAGAAACCGGAAAGAAAAGCCTCCCCAAGCTTTATTCAAGAACAAGAAAACAAAAAAATCAACCGCCACCATTACGAATCCAACGTGGATGCGCAAGGCCGACTATATCATCCTCAACTAAAGAAACAAAACAAGAGAAAGCAAAATGAAATAAATGAAAACCCAAAACAAGATCAAATGCATGATTAGCTAAGCCATTCGCAAAACAGTTACCTTTTTTATAGACATATGTCTAATTTGGACAAGTAGCAATCCGCAAGACGGTTAACTTCTAACAAAATTCTTTTATCAGTTGTTTTGTGACTGTTTCTTTAGAGGCTGCAAATTTTAAATGACCACTATCTGCCACATTAGTTTGGATCTCACCTAATTATAATAAAACCTGTGCAATTTTTTTTATATATAATTCGGATGATGGTTAAGTTTAGCTCAACGAACCCATGAGCTCTAAGCCAGACCTTAAAGATTTTGTCCATATCTGGTTATAGGATTAACGGGGTACATGAAATCGACTACAGTCCATGACCACATAGAGCCATGTGAAAGCCTTAGAAAATGTGACAAAAATGTTCATTGAAGTTATGTTCGACCGCTTAACCGGTTACCATGAAAAGACCATTTTCCGACGATGCTAAGTCGACCAACACTTCCCGTCAGATGTTGTTGGTTTAATTTTAAATCCGACGGCAACCAACCGTTTTGATCGTGAGTTTTGGGTATATTTTTTTGTAGTGCCACTCGACCACACTAGTGCCGTAAAACTTATGCAATTTATAGCTTAGGAATTTCCATAGAAAGCCAATTGGCTTTTACATGGCAATGTTAGTTAGCATTACCAACCAAGACACTTGATAAGCACATCTCAACTGGTTTTAGACTTATTAATTAACTAAAATGATACGTGGGAATGATTGATAACATTTTGATCATTCATTACCTAAATAGTATTTTATCTATTATATCTAGTTGTTTGTTAACTTATTTACATAAGTACCATTCCAAGATAATTATATACCAATTGCCCTCATGTTTATATATTCAATTTCTTGTTTTTGATCATGCTTGACTTCAAATTTGGTTGACTTCGATACAATTTAAAGACCCAACTACCATTTATATTTTTAAAATTGTTATTTGAATGTCTCAATAATTTCGAGCAACGTATGGAAAGTGATTCATTTGATAAATAAGTTCGTACGAAGTAGACTTCGTCTCTACAAATTTTAAGTCTTATTTTCTGATCAAGTGGGCGTTAGGTTTAATGATTTATATGTCCAGTAACTTTCCACAAACTACAAAACCAAAGATTAGTTGGATCGTAAAATTCTGGATCATCAGAGTTATTAAGAAAACTCTTTGGAACTTGCAATTCAAACAATCGATCCAAAGAAAAATAGGCTCGACAAGTGAATATTAAATTTTTAACTGGAGTTAGCATAATAAAGATTTGTTAGTTTTGCGGGTCGAATCTTTGGTTTATTGAATTGGTTTATATGATAAATACAACAAAAATCTATTAAGAAAAGTTCATCTAATTCTCTAGATCGAAAATCTGCGTTGTTCACTCTTTCTTTTCTGTGGCTCCGGGTTTCTTGAGTGCAAAAAGATATCCTTCTTCTTCAGAATGACCTCCTATGTATAGCTTCTTTTCTGGTTCTCTTCTTAATAAAATTTTGATTTTATCTCTTATCCTCTTGGAATCTTCTGGAGATATTTCCCAAAATTCTAGGGTTTCGTCTTTTTGGACCTAAAACGAGCCTTCTTCTTATTAAGTCAAATAATATTATGATGATGGACCGGAGGGGTGAAGCCCACCTCCAACATTAAACATGGCTGTCGGCTCAAAAAGAAAATCGGCTACACCAAATTTAACAACGTCAAAACCCATTCAGTTTCAGAGCCACATCACTGTTGAAAAAGAGTCTTTATTGTTCTAGATGATGTCCAGAATGCTAGATACGCAAAGTCTTTCCTTGGTAGTGATGGATTTGGTTCAGACAAGCCCGATCCGTGGAGGAAGCTTGAGAAGCATCAACTTCTAGTCCCAAAAATATAAGAAAATATTCCAGCCCCAAAAATATAAGAAATTTTTTCAGCCCCAAAAATATAAGAAATTTTTTCAGCCCCAAAGTATAATGTAGTTCTTTTAGTCTAGTGGTGTATGTGTCTTTGGATAATTGATTAAAACCTAAGTTCAAATCACAACTATATATTTCTTTCGGAGCTTCATTATCATAACTTCAAGACATAAACAAGTACTTGAAGAGTTCTATGTCAATGAAACTTATGAGCTTCATGGTCTAAATCAAGAAGATGCAATGAAGCTATTCACAAAGGTGTGCCTTTGGAACTGATGTGAAAGAGCATAATCTCTTAGACTTTTCAATGAAAGAGATTCAGTCTGCTAATAGAAACCCATTAGCCATTCGCTCACGTGCACAAGCTAGAAGGAGAGTAATAGAACATGAACCATTGAATATAAATGATGTATGGTACTCATGTTCCAATCACGAAGAAGACGTCAATGAATCTCAAGTATGGTACTCATCTTGTGATATTGAGCTTCCAGCGTCTAACAATGTTGGCTTTGTACATTTGATGAGAGATTTCATTAGTAGATGTCCTTTCATAAAGTTATTCAGTATAGTGGTGACTTGGGTTTGTTTGGTTTTGGAGCTTTTTAGGGCTTTGGATCAAGGTTTGGAATTTCTAGATAAAACCTTAATTTCATTGGTTTTTGTTTATGTTACTTTCACATTTTACGTTTTCTTAGATTGTACACACAAATAAAAGAAATCTTGTTCATTCCCTCGATTTTGTTAAGATAATGGGTTTGATTGATATAGCATTGAAATGTTCTTTGCAAATGATATATATACTTTTTGTAACCAATTAGTAGTTAGTTTGAAATGAATGGTTGAAACGGTCGTTTAGAGTTATTTATGATCGTTTGAAAAGTCATTTTCCAACGAATTTATTTATAAGCGTTTGGAAATGGCTATCGTTTATATCGAATAAATGATTGTTTGTTTTTGTTAATAATACAATTTGTTATTTCGTTCATACATTTTTAAAATTAACGTTTTCCATGTTATGTTATTGGCCACACATGTTATCTTATACATTTTTTGCTTATATTTTTTTGTTCATAATAAATTGTTTTTATTAACTTTTTATGTGTTAGTTACAAATTTTATCTCATTACACTATTCAACCATTCATTTTAAACTATATTTATTACAAAAATTCTTTACCTGTTCGTTTAATGACATTTGTTTCAACCATTCATTTTTTTGTTGCCAACCGTATCAAACAGCGTTATCAATGAAACACAATATTATTATAAACTGGAATTCAATGCTCGTGGTCTTGTTCGTAAACTCATCAAAACAGAATGAAAGAAAATACATGAAGAAAATTGAGAGTACTGTCAGAAATTTCTGACCAACAAACAGTTATGTCACAAAACCATAACAAATCACCAACTAAAAAGTATAGGTTTTTACTTATTTATGAGCAAGCAATAATGAAAAAACACAGAAAAGTACTAACAATATATTATAACACTTGGCCTCTAATTCTAATCTACATATACAATTTATAGAGAGATATTTGCATACATATCCATCATGATAAAGAAGTGATAACGTGTTAGTATTGTTAGCAATTTTTTTAATGATTCATAGATTTTATTTTAGTCAAATAAATTCACCCATTTTAAAACTAAAAACTACTAGCTAGAATCTTTTATTATGAAGGATCGTGGATATCAAGGTTTTTGTATTTTTTGGGAGGCTATATTTCACCTAACGCAACATGCAACACTTAATATTTTAGGTCAGTTTGTTGTTTTAGCGTATTTTATATATGTATGACTAATTTAAATATTTGTAACTATGTTGTTTGGTTTAGATGGAGGCATGAATCGGATGATTTTCTGACGTTTGATTGATCTTATCAGACCCGTGACTTTTGAACGTCTGAAACCGCAGAGAAAATCGAATCAATGGATTTTCAGAACTTTGATTACATTTTAAACCATAAAATATCTAATTAGGCACAGAAAAACTAAAGATACACATGCATATTAATACGTATTTCTAACAGAATTTTTTCATCACCAAAAAACAAGTGATTCCGTTGGTTTATTGATGATTAAGTTAGATACCAGATGGTGAATTCGAATCCTAATTATCAATAAAATCATTACTTATTGATCTAAAAAACAGAATTTTCCCATCTGAAATTTCTGATAACTTTTTGATAAAACTTCCAGGAAATTTCCAACTGTACACCTGTCTTAATTTATTATATTTTGGAAAAACTTCTATAAGCATATATATAATTATACACGTACAATTGAGTCCTAATATATTATTGGTGTAATCTTTTTGTTGCTTACCTTATATAAAATGTATAAATTCACTTGTCCATTCCAATGAAACAAGGGTGGCAAATTCTAAATTATCTCCAAAAAATTTATTAGTGTTTCTTCCTTTTAATATTCCTAACCACTATGCGTCTCAGTCCCATAAACCAAAAACAAGTTTATGTCAGTTTTATCAAAAACAACAAATATAGCTAATATTCTCTCTGTTTTGTAATAAACGTCGTTTAGAATTGTTTTTCTTTGTTTCAAAATAAGTATCATTTTAAATCTACGATGTTATTTTTAGCATAAATTGTCTAGTATAATCTCATTATTAACCAATTAAAAAGATCAAGAGTTAACTAGTTTTCAAGAGTATAATAGAATTTTAATATATTTCTTTAATTTATGTGTAAACTATTTAAACAACAGTGATTATGAAAAGGAGAGAATATATAACATTGAAAATTTTATAGAAATTCACAGAAAAACACCAAAATACGATGGATAAAACCTAAATTGCCTACAAAAAAAAGTTATTATCTTATAATTACACAAATTCACGAAAAAACAATCACAATCTTGTAGTTGTGACTAATACTTTTCCGTGGTTATTTGAACATTTTTTGTGATTTCTCAGTGTTTTTTTCGTGACTTTTCAATATATCCACGAAAAATTCTTGACTCATACGTCATTATAAAGAAAATTTATGCAAAACTGCAAGAAAAATAGGATACAGTTTTAATCGTTTATGTAATAGGAAAAGCCATAGTTGGTTAGAATATATATATATTCTCCTAATGATTGTTAGGGTTTGAGTCTAACTTTTAGAAAATGATAATATAATAATATATTGTAAAACATATGTACTACTAGTACATTGATACAAAACATAATCTATAGCAAGTCGCCTTCAATTAGACAATTAAGCAAAATAAAAACATATCTACGTTATGCATCTAAGACCAAAAGTGATATGCTGATCAAAAAAAGAAAGACTAAAAGTGATATTCGCCTTCAATTAGACATTTATTTTTATTTTTTCTCATTGCAGAGTTTTGATAAAGTGGGTTACGATTCGAAAAGCCATTCTAATCTCTCTACAAATTTCATTATATTATTTTTAACTACAATTAGACTCACAAAAAAATTAGACTCACAAATATACAATAAACTTGTCTGTTGGCTAAAAAAATCTCGATTACAGCAATTCTTCGCCAAAATTGTTGAAGTTTAGTGACCAAGCGAAAAGATTTAAAATAGTGGTAATATGTTTTCTGAGTTCGAATCTCCTCCCATCTCAAAGGATATTTATATAACTTTTTGTTATCTCTAGTTAAACTTGAACTCATGACAATAGTAATATGTTACCTGAGTTCAAACCATCTCGGTTATAAAAAAACCGGTTCACGAATATAACCAATCAAAAACCGACAACTACAAATTGCGGTATGGACATCCAAAATTTATATTCTACTCAAACTTGCCCACCTGTCTTATAATAATCTTGGAAACTTCTCAACGCTTACGAGGAATGATCATACCTAAAGCATGGTTTATTGTAATTAATAATATTGGTTCTTACCTTTATATACATTAAGACATATATATACTTTAACTATGATATGGTTTTGTTTAAACCAAAACCGAGTGACAAAAAGAAAAAACTCTCATCAACACACAAAAATATAAAATCTTTAATTTTACCTTTTGATGTTTTTCTTTTGATTTTCAAGGCCAATATATGGATATTAACAATAACGAAATGGAGGAGGAAATTAAGCACAGTGTTTCTATTTGTTTTGACAACAATGATTCATTAATCTCTTCCTTCATTGATTATCTCAGAGTTAGTTTCAATCGACATGGAATCTCTGAGCTTGACGATAAAAGCAATCATTTCTTCGACCTAATTAGGGGTTTTGTTGTAGTTTTCTCGAAGAATTATACGTTCTCTTTGCCGGAGAATCTGTTGAATCATGTCAATAACAAAGATGTTGTGGTGGTTTTGGTGCTTCATGGAGTCAGTGTATCTTATGTGACCAAGCAGATTGAAATGCTCGAGCCATGGTTTCGTGTTAAACTAGAATCAGCAGTCTTGCTAAGTCATGTTTACAATGATTTACAAAGGTATTTATTTATGGGATTTACAAATTGGCTTATTTCTTAAATTACAATTTTATTTTTATTAACCTCTTTCCACTATTTAAAAAGAATAAATTTAAAAAATGATCCTTTCAAGGAGCTAAAAAGTAGAAATATAATGTAGTTTTACATGTTAATAGTGTATACACTTTAAAAATTACGTTTTTTTATCAACCTAATTACAACTGGTTTGATCTATATCCAAAGCTCATATCATAAAATCTCTTTTATTCCTTCTCTTTACATTTGGGAAGACTCGAACCTAGATACCCGAGGATATGTTAATAATGTAGTTTTACATGTTTTGTTTTTATTAATAGTAACCTATTTATACCTTCAGATTTGATCCTAAAAAATTGTGTCCTTTACGTTGAGTAGCATTCATATATTGAATTATTTAACTAACAATTGAATTTTTATAAATTCAACGTATGTTAGTGATTGCTTCAAGAAATTGCATTCATACGTACGTTGATTTATTTAAATAACAATTTGAATTTAAAAAACTTCAACATATGTTTACATTATATATACTCCCTTAGTCCTATCAAAAATGATACTTAACTCTTTCTTTTCAAAAAATATATATATTTTTATCAACATTGGGTCACAACTAGCCAACCCATTAGCCATATTTCTGCATAATACAGGCGGCAGGATCCCGAGACATACAAATGCCTCTATCTTTAGTAGACTTACCACCTACCACTAGACTAAAGACCGCTTACCTTTTCAAAATATATTATGTTTTAGACTTTTTAACAAAAAACACAAATATTTCCTACTTATTGTGCATATAGCTTTAAACATGAGAGAAATGAAATATATAATAGGATTGCATGTACTTTTATTCTAATTTTACATACATAGTTAACAAAAGCTATGCAGAATCATTAATTTATATAAATACTTTTCTTGTGTAGTGAATCAGCATTTATGGAAGAAATTGCTAGGGATGTATTTGAGAAGCTCTATCCAACACAAGAAATTGGGATTCACAAACTACAAACTAAGATAGAAAACTTGCTATGCAAGCAATCATGGGGCCTTCGCACTCTAGGCATATATGGCAAGCTTGGCATTGGAAAGACGACTCTAGCTAGAGCCGTCTTTCGTAAAATGTCAAGTGCCTATGATGCTTCTTGCTTCATCAAAGATTTTCACAAAGAATATACACAAAACAGACTTGTCCGTTTGTCTGAAGAATACTTGAGTGAAACTCCGGTGGAAAAGTTTGACCTAAATGATTCAGCTTCAGAGCCAAGAAATCGTCAAAAAAGAGTTCTCATTGTTCTAGATGATGTCCAATACGCTAAGGATGCAAAATCTTTCCTTGGTAATGGATTTGGTCCAGGGAGTTTCATTATCATAACTTCAAGACATAAACAAGTACTTGAAGAGTTTCATGTCAATGAAACTTATGAGCTTCAAGGTCTAAACCAAGAAGATTCAATGAAGCTATTCACAAGATGTGCCTTTGGAAGAGATGCTACAGAGCAGAATCTCTTAGAACTTTCATTGAAAGAGATTCAATCTGCTAATGGAAACCCATTAGCCATTAGGTCACAAGCTAGAAAACATGCATCACTTAATATACACGATGATTGGTACTCATGTTCTGATTGTGAGCATAACACATCTATGTCGACTAGTTCTAATCAAGAAGTCGTTGATGAATCTCAATTATGGTACTCATGTCGTGAAGTTGAGCTTCCGTTGTCTGATAATGTTGGTTTGGTACATTTGAATGATTTGATGAAACATTTCATCAATACATGTCGGTTTTTTAAGTTATTTAATGTTTTTTTCAATATGTATATGTGTTATTTCATGGTTATAGTGGTGACTTGGGTTTTTGTTCGGCTTTGGAATTTTTCAGGGCATTGGGAAGGTTTAGGATTTCTAGATATTACCTTAATTTCTTTGGTCATTGTTTACGTTACCCTTCTGTTTTATTTTTTCTTTGATTGTATGTATTCCAATCGTAGTTGTAAATGAAAGAAGAAATTTTGTTGTTACATATGTACCTTGGATATTGTTTTTAATGATTTGATTGGTAATACTAAATGAGTAGTTGCAATAGCGATTGTTTATTTTGATACCAATCATACTTTAAAATATTGGTTGAAATCAGTAATTGAAACAAGCATATAACGTTATTTTTAACCGCTATTTTCAAACGAATATATATGGATGTTTGTCAATCGTTAGTTTTTATAAAGTTTTCTATCCAGCTCATTTTTCTTTCGATAATCTTAATCAAACAAAATCATCAGTCGAATTATATATTTTGTTGTCGTAACCCAAATTTCATTATAAACTTTTTAAATGAAATTTTGTTTTAAATTTTATCGATCTAATTATTAAAAAAAAATTATAAAAGGTTGTGTTACTCTATGTTGGTTTCAATTTCAGGGTTCTGTTGTGTTACTCTATGTTGGTTTCAATTTCAGGGTTCGGGTTATATTGAGAATATATCTATAGCGTCTTAGTTAAGTCTTTCATGACTAAATTTAGTATTATTTTCACTCTATTTTTAGAATATTTTGGCTTTATTTCTAGAAATATTTTTGCTTCCTCATATTTTTTTGTTACCAATAATTAAATCGATAAAATACAATCTATAGCCAAAATTGTTCAATAGAAATTAAGTAAAATTCGAGTTCACTGCCTCATACCCAACTAATTACTTCTTGACGTTTTCCCATATTTTTGTATTCCGACTATTCTTTTGGGAGTTTATTATTATCTGAATTTTTTTTTTGTCAACAAGTAACCATTGGATCGACAACAAGGTCCGATCCATAGCCTAAATTCTTCAAATGGAGTAGGATGGGATTTGAACCCACCACCTCATGCCTAACTAAATCAGGAACAAGCAAACTGAACCACCTGTTTCTTAGCATCTGAATTTTCAAGTAAGACAAAATAAAAAGATGGAAATATTCAAACCTTTAATTTTCCTTTGCCAAGTGCCAACTAAAGCTTCGAAGCTCTGTGATCTCTATCCAAAAATCAGAAGAATCTGAGATACAAACACAACGTGTCCTTCATTACGATCCTCTCTCTGCCACCTCTCTATCTCTTTCCTCATCATGTTTCCTCTCTTCACTCTTCTTCTTTGCCTCTCACTCTTACCTTCTTCTCTTCACTCTCACTCTTTACTCTTACCTTCAAAAAGGTAAGCTTATAATTTCTCTATTTCTTAATGATCTTTTAACAGATTCTAGATGCTTGTAGCAACTAGAATCATCTTGCATAGTTTTAAACTTTTTCATTAATGACTCATTCTGTGTGTTCATGTTCTTAAAGAGAACTTTTCTTAGGTGAAGAGAAATGGATATTGGAGGTTTGGTTTCAGGGTTGGTCTCATCTTCAGTTTATCTTATGACCAGACCTTTCTATTACTTCATATCTGCATGTATGTTCTGCCTTAGAACAGCTCTTGTTACAACCTTTGTGTTTACTGATGTGGTGACTTCTGCAATTTGGTTCAACTTAAGTATGCTTTGGAGAGCTGTGTGGGGCACAATTTGGGGCTCTCTGCTTCTCTTTACGTTTCCCATTCGGTTTTTGGCCTATATACCAAGGGAAAGACTGGTTCGTTTCGATTTGCAGACCTCTCTTGTATCCAGTTTAGTAATCTAATCCTAGAGAATTATGTGAGTTTTGAATGTTTTAGTAATGTTTTGATTGATCTTGAGTTAAATGAATTCAATGATCCTTAAGATAAGTATTTGATTGTCTCAGTAATGATTGATTGATTAGAGATTATAGGACTTCACTTTGAAGGTGCTTAAAGAGTTAACCAAATTCGATTCGAAAATCGAGGATCTTTCAGTTTTGGACAGTGGCTTTGTCCATAAATGTACATTTCGATTGAGTAAGATCTTCTCTTCTGTGTTATTTACAGCTTGAGCAGAGTATTTATGAGCTGAGATATGAGCTAGAGTATCTTGAATGGAACAGAAAAGAGATAGAGGAGAATCTCCGGGACGCAATAAAAGAATATCGAGCCATGGAACGTGAGTTAGATGAACTAGAAGATGAACATGATGAAGCCATTTCCAAGATAGAAAAGCTAGAGGCCGAGGTACAAAAGCTAGTCTAATCGACTCGCTGCATAACCATATATATACACATTAAGTTCTAAAGGATATGGAATTTGGCAGGTGCAAGAACTAAAGGAGGAAAACCTTCAACTGAAAGCAGTTTGTGGTAAAGACTATTGGAGGAAGAAAGGAAAACTTAAAACCAAGGAAGAACCAATCGAAATCGGTAACACACCGATGAATATCACTTATAGATCAAAGGGAAAAGGTGAGTTTACATCAGTTGAATCACCTCTTTATCCATTTGCAAAATCAACAATCCCAAAAGCTGAAGAAGTAACACCAAGAGTACTTCATTTAGAGAAGGACATTGCGGTTTCAAGAAGCATATTCAGTGCATTACTTGCTTCTGTGGTTGGTATAGTTTTGTATGGAGCCAAAGAACAAGAGCTGTGTACTCCACTTATAGGAGCACTCTTCACTGTGGTTGGTATCTCTTTGAGAAGTGTGGTTCAGTTTTTCTCTACTGTTAAGAATAAACCTGCTTTAGATGCAGTTGCTCTTATGAGTCTTAATTGGTTTATTGTTGGTACTCTTACTTATCCAACTCTACCTAGAATTGCTCGGATTGTGGTTCCACGAGTCTTTAGCCTCGCTGGCTCAGTCTTCACTTGGCTCGGTGGTGGCTCGGTTCCTTTGCAGCCGGAGTTAGTAAGCTTTGTTGATTAAGTTTTGTGCTTAGCAAATCCTTTTTAGTATTTCCTTTGTTCTCTTTGTGAATGTAATTATTAGTCTAGTCAAACTGGGTTTGAACTGGAATCTATATATATCTTGCAATAAACAATTTGTGATTAATGTAAGTTTTGTTTATACAAATCTTCATTTAAGATTAAAAGATGCAAAATGTTATCACTAACCAAAATATTTCAAACTAAGTACTAGAAGACTAGTTTCTTTTTTTAATAATCATATAAAATCAACTACTTTTTTTTTGGTTTAGATTAGTTCAAGACTAAAGGCCGGATTGGTAAAAGAAAAATTTAGAACATTGAAATTAAACTAATTATGCTCTAAATTTATTTTTTGTTTTTGTTGTTTTAGAAAGCCAATTTTTTATTTGTAAAATGTTTTTGGCTGTGAAAAACTGAAAATTTAGAACCAAAATTTATGAACTTAAAAAAAATAAAAATTCTACTGCAAAATATGCAACAAAATACCTATGACAAAAAGAAATCTACATCAAAAAAAACTTACATGCTAAATCAGATAGTAAAATCTTAAAGCTATAGATCTTACTAATTGACCCCTAAATTAAATATTTTCTGGTTTTAGTTTTGGACGGATATTTAAATTGTAAACCTAATTAAATCCAAAATGAAAAAATTCTACTGCAAAACATGTAAAGCCAAAATACCTATGGCAAAAAAAATCTACAGCAAAAAACTTATATGCTAAACCCAACCACAAAATCTCGGAACTACAAACCTTACTAATCGACCTTAATTTGGTCTTTTTTGGTTTTAGTGTTACAAGGATATTTAAATTGTAAACCTAATTAAATCCAAAATGATTTAGGTTTTCAAATTCGTAACGGTTTTCAATAGTTATTTATAGCTATAAATAGCTAATTATTCAAAGAATTGTGATCAATTATAACCAAAATTAACCAAACACTCGAAAAAAATTGATCAAAATTAACTAAACAGTTTGGTTTCTAATGTTTATTTCTAATCGAAAGTAATCAAACATAGTATTACGAATAGTTCTTTTATGATTACTTTTGGTTTTTAATCAATCCAAACAAAAAACCATGGATACTAAATATTCTGGAATAGTTTGGTTCGGTTTTTCAATTATGGTATTTATGACCAAGTAATCCAAACCGGAATTTATTACGTACATGTGCAGACCACGTGATGGTACTTACGCTTACAAAAAGACACGCGTCAAAAAATGACTGGTCTGTTATCATGATAAAACACCGAAAAAAGGAAGCTAACAAATTCTGGATTTCTAATAAAGACTAAAAAATCAGAGAAAAAATCTTTACCAGATATGGCAACTGTTTCTCCTTCTTTCTCTTTCATTCTTTTACCAAAGAGAGATACAATAATCATGATGATGATGATGAAATTACCGGCGGTCTCGGATTCGCTTGGTGCAGGTCGGGAACTCATTGGCTGATACCACCACGTGTTGTGTTATAATTGGTTGTGAGCTCCCGCCTTGCATCAACTGAATCGGAGTTCGAGGTGAATTAATGGATCCATCTTTCAGATCTGATTACATCTTCTTTGGTTGAAAGTTGAGTGATTTGTTTTGATTAGGTTTTGGGTTTATTCTTAATCCAGATAAAGTTTGTTACTTTATCCTCTTATAGACTCAGTCTTTTGTTTAGTTGTGGCTTAACTGATATAGTTTTCATCACATTCTTGAAGCTTTATGGTTTATGGGGTTTTGAGAACTTTTAGGGTTTATGATGGTTTTCCAGTGGCGTAGGTTTAATCATGATGAAATTTGATATGATCATTTTTAATCAATCTATAGATAAAGTACATAACTGACTCTGAGTTTAACTTGTTCTATAAAATAGGTGTAGTTCGGATCCAGTTTTTTAGGTTTTCAGTTTCATGAATTAAGTTTTTTTTTTCAATAATTGAATGACGAAGCTCTAATTCATAGCATAAAGTGTACTTCTAAAATCTTCTTTTAAAGTTACTAGCAACCAGAAACTGAACTATAATGTCAAATCATTAGCAAGATCATTAAGTTTTAGTCATGTATTGTATTTTTTTGTTTTGGATCTGGTTTGTGTATGTAAATATAGGTTTGGTAGTTTTATCCAAATTTTTTTCAACATTATTCATTGGATTTGATCAATACAACCTAATTCATAGCTTAGGTGAAACTCGAAGTCATAACCTTATCTCTATCTAGATCATGGATAAGTCAAGTGAATCCCTGTGTTTGGTTATATTCAAAATAAATTTAGAAAAATTAAAGATAACAGAAATTTAATAGAAAATTTTCTAAAATAAAAACCAAAAATTCGATTTTAGTTTCGATTTAGGATCCATTTAAATATTTTGTGAATTTAGTTTAATTTTTATTAAGTTTGATCGAGTTTGGATTTTGGATAATATGACCTAAACTAGAGAAGCCTGATTCCATTGTTTTAAATCAAAATAGAAACATTTGAAATCAAATCTTTTATATTTGTGAGATGATCTTCGATATCAGGCTGGATTTAATATTCTTTTTGTTTTTGATTTGGATTTTTTGATGATAATTTATTATGGTAGATTCCTAAATCCTTTTGTTAAATTTCAAAGAGAAATTGGTATTGTTTGTTTAGTTCTTGTTAATTATATCATTGACGTAATCGGATTCGGGCATTATAGTCAAAAGGTTATTTTAAAACCAATTAAGTCAAAAAGGTTTCTCGACAAAACCTGAAAATTGATTTAGTTGCAGCACTATCAATTCTGTCAATTAGACTTTGATATATTTTTTAAAAATATTTTTGTCCGTTCATTAACCAAATTTTTGTATAATGTAAATGGTAGAATTTGATTTATACACATGTAAATGTACCAATTTTTAATAAACTTACCATATGCTATTAGATTAAAGGTCACTTGCAATTTTAATATCTTCTTAGTTTTGTTCTTTCTAATTGTGTCGCAGCAAGTAAAGAAATGGTTTGTCAAATTATTATTCGCTTTCACTAGATCAAATTGACATATATATATATATATAGCCTAGCAATTAGAACATAAGTTTAGGGCATGTTTATATACAATAATATAGTCTAATATTTTTATATAAAAATAAATATATATAAATTACTATTCCCTCTGTTTCATAAAAAGTATCATTCTAGGAGAAAAAAGTTGTTTCATAAAGAGTGTTATTCTATACTTTCAATGCAACTTTTTTCAAATAATTCCAATTTTAATCTCCAATCAAAATTTGTGATATAAAATCTAATTAATTATTATTTATAATGTTTAGGAACATAAAAGGTTTTTAGTATTGTTTATTAATTTGTGTGAAAAACCTATAATAACACTCTTCAAAAAACAGAGGAATTATTATTTAAAATAATATTTATATATTGACAAATAATTACTTTTCTAAATATAAAGAAATAATTCTTCTTTTAAACTATGATTTGAATTATATACTATTCTATAGACTATAATGTAAAATAAAAATAAAAATCATTGATTATACTTATAAATTATGGTGGCTTTTAGTCTAATAGCAAGTGGTAAATTCATTAAAGACATACGCACTTGCATGTTTCGGGATCGAGTCATGCCGCCTGTATTATGCAGCAATTTGATTAATGGACCGACTAATTGTAGTCAAATATTAAAAAAAATGATGATCATTTCCAAATGACTATAAATATCTAGATCGTTTGCTAATAACATTTTAAAAAGTTTTTTTGCAAATAATCGTTTTAAAGACCTCTTTTCAAACTAAGTACCTATTGGTAACGAAATAAATATATTATATTTAAACGATTTTTGTAAGTAATAGTTTAGTGCGGCTAGTGGTTTACATTAAAGCTAAATTAGATTCAATATTTATAATAATAAAATCAATTTTGTTTGATTAGTTACATTTTTTTGGTCATGACCAATTCAAAAGCTTTTTCAATCATAGTCCTCAATAGAGTCCAATTATGATTACAAAAAGATTTGTTTAAAAAAATTATAAATAAAAAAAAAAGTTATAAAAAAGTTTTTAAAAAAAAACGAAAATTAAAATAAAAGAAATGTGAGTTTGGTTTTTTGTTCCCTCTCATTCGAACATCAACACACACTCTTCCCGTAAAAGTCTCTCTCTCTATCGCAGATTGGTGCTTTGTCTTCTTCTCTTCGATAACTCCGATCACCTTATTAAAAATGGTTCCTTTTCTTCAAAGCATTTCTCTTTTCATTAAATACAACATATTGCTTACTTCCTATATTAATCCCTTGTAGAAAAACTTCAGATTTCGAGGTATTCTTTTGCAATTTACCCTCTTCTCGAATTGAGTTTTAGATCTGGAACTTAATACTTAGGGCTTTCGATTCTGCATTGTCAATGACGAATTTGGGTTTCAGTGTTAAGGAATAAAAGTTGGGTTCTTGGATTTTGACTTGGAGGTTTCGATTTGAGAAAAAAAAAGCTTGTGGGTATTGTGGTAATGATGTGATTTTAGTAGAAAGTTGTTTTGATTTGAGAAGAAGATGGGATCTGGAAGGAGTAAATCATGTCGAGGTTCTTCGTTGTCGAATAGAGAAGATTCTGATGTAGTTCAACCTCCTTCTTCGTCTTCTAGTCGTGGTGGTGGAAGGAGGAGAAGATCAATGAGTTTGCTTTGTTCTCTTCATTCTTCTTGCCTTGCTTCATCTTCTACTTTACACGAAAGTGATGATGATAATGATGATGAACAGGTCTCGTTTTGATTTCTTAATTCGATTTTGAAAAAAGAAATCTGAAATTAGGTTGAAGTAATGAATTTTGAGTTTTGCAGGTATGTAATGGATGGATGAGGAAGAATCATGGGAGTGTTTCACGTCGTAGAGTGGAATCTAGGAATCAAGGAGATGCATCAGATTGCTATGATAAAGAATTGAAAGATGAGAAGAAATCTGAAAACGAAAGACATTGTGATGAGCTTGAGCTTGATGATGACTGTGGTGTAGAAGAAGATGATGAAGAAGAAGAAGAAGAAACAAGTGTAAGCAATGTACAGATGAGAAATGTTAGTGGTTCGATTCAACAATCTTCTACTCCAGGTCGAGTTTTTTCGCATTTTAAATTCATTCCTGGTAACATAAGCTCTAGACTTAGCAGAGCTTCAAGCTCAAGATCCTTCAACACTACTTATCCGGTTTCCTCTTCTCGTCAAATGATTGGACAAGAAGATGGTCTTACTTCACCTTCAGAATCTGCTAATAGGCTCATTGATAGAGTTGAATCTCCAAGAATTCCTGACAATGTAGTTAGAGATATTGATGCCATGAGATATGGGGAAGATGGTAGCTTACGTTCTCCGAGAATCGGTAATGGTATGGACAGTAGTTATGCTGGAATATTTGATAGGAGACACACTGTTAGGGAACCTTCCATTGACCGGAATGTTAGATTTAGCAGAACCCTGAGTGTTGGAAGACTCCGTGACAGAGTTCTTCGCCGATCTTCACTCTCTGATTTCACATTCCGTCCTTCACCACATCAAGGAGAAGAAGATACTGATCTTTTCTCTGCTGGAACTGCAGCAGCAGAAGATATTCCGGTGGCTTCCACATCTATACTAAATCGTTCTGCTTCTAGCATTAGAAGGACCTTATTTGGCATTCAAGATCATGAGACGCCAACTCCTCTTGCAAGAGAGGGGAGGTATCAAGGTTTATTAGAACACAGATCAGATTTCCTAGAAAGAAGGAGGAGAATCAGATCTCAGGTTTGAAATTAGTCGATTCTCTCTTCCTTTGTCTGTCTGATCAACTCAATATCTAACTAACCGATGTATCTAACTCCACAGGTTCGTGCTCTACAAAGATTAGGAAGCCGGTTTGAAAATGTCACAGGCCATCATGATAGATCTTGTGTCTTATCAGGTCAAGATCAAGTAGGTCGTTGCACATGCCGTGCAGCTACTAACCATGGTTCCACAACAGCGACAACCGATGAAACAAATGCCAGAGCTAGCATCTCGAGGATAGTATTGTTAGCTGAAGCTCTCTTCGAGGTAAATACTTGTCTTTTCTTCTCCCCATCAACAGCTTTGCCACTCTCTTTAATCCTCCTGTATGCTAAGGTTTTATAATGAATTCATTTCAGGTTCTTGATGAAATTCATCAGCAATCTGTTGTCTTATCCTCTCAACAACCATCAGTATCATCTATAGGATCTGTTCCTGCACCTAATGATGTTGTGGATCTATTACCGACAAAACTCTACACTAACACACAAAGCGAGGATTCATCACAGTAATGCCCTCTAAATCCTCATAGCTATCATACTCCATTTGTGATGCTCAAAAGTCAAGACATTATGGTTAAACATGTTTTCATTTTTTCCCTGGAATCTATCAGATGTTACATCTGTCTTTTGGAGTATGAAGAAGGAGACACTATAAGAACACTTCCTTGTCATCATGAATTCCATAGAACCTGTGTTGATAAATGGCTCAAGGAGATTCACAGGTATGAATCCAACTTGTTGACGACTAACTTTTCGCCTTTTCGGTGTATGAGATGATCTAATGATGCTTTTGTTGGCAATACAGAGTATGTCCGCTATGTCGAGGAGATATATGTAGACATGATCCATCATCTGAACAACATTGATTCTACAAGAGACAGATAACATTCATTGGATTTTGTTTGGAACTGAGTCAAAATGTTGTTGTTTTTGCTTGATGTTTGTAGCTTATACTGGAAAACAAAATTCACACTTGAAAAAATGTAAACTTCTGAACCAAATTGATCCACAATATCTGTAAGAAATCAAGTAAATCCATTGGTTTTGTGCTTTTTATGAGCATCTTTGTTTCTGTATTGCAACGTTTATCAATGTGGTCAAAGTCAAACATAGAATAGCTCTATTCTCCTCCCAATAAAAAAAAAGAACCATTAATTTATAAAATAGGTTCTTTATTAAAATGATAAAAAAATTGCAAAATACAAATGTTGACAAAAAAAAAATTACAACTGTTTCTATTTATTGTTTGGATGTATCAATTGTAAATTGTATTTAAATTTCAAGAACAATATTATTCCAAAAGTGAATAAATTATTTAAATATTAAAACATCAATAAATAAAATTTAGGCTTCAGTAGATACTTTAGGACAAGTAGGGTTGCAATTCATCGATGTACAATCTATGTTCTGAAATGTACTTCTCTCAAAGTACCAATCTCCAACCGCCTTAGCCATTTTCTGTAATAACCAATCCAAAACCAAAATGAGTATATATAAAAAATCCTCTAATTACATAATTTTGTTTTACTATTGTATTTTCAAAGTAGTAGTATTTTTATTATTATTTATTTTGTAAAAAAAATTAAGTGATAGGAAAATTAATTCGGCTAAATGGTTAATATCCACTTTAGTAATTTTCTCTACTGAAATTCGACTCCAGATAATATGTGATTCAGCGTAATAGAGTTTAAATTTTGAGTTATCAATCGGATCTTATCGATTATAGTTGAAAGAATGAATTAAGTGATTACCGTATTGGCGACTTGGGGGCCATCAGCACCGGACCAAGTGGAAGCACTTCCACCTTGGCAATGAGCATGGCACGAGTCTAAGAACAATCCATTTGTAGTCGAGGCTCGAAGTGGAGCCAACGCAGCCAACATTTGGTCTCTATATCCTGAAAGATTTATGATAAACCAATCGGTTTAGTCAAGAAAACATCAAACCATATGTGTAAATTAATTCCGGTTTAGTTGATGTTCTTTATATACATACCTTGAACAGTTTGAAGCTGAGTGGCTGAACACTTCTTAAGATCAAGCTTACAACTACTCCATTGTTTGCTTTTATCAGCATTCGTTGGTACCAAAACGTTCTTGATCTGCAAAAATAAACCAAATCCTAATCAAAATCTCGATCTCTTTGGTTAATATATCTTTAGAAAAACTAATAACAAGATCGAACCTGCCAAGAATCAAAGGCAGCATTGATGACGAAAAGCGGAGTTTGTAAGGTTTTAGCAACATTTTGAGGGAAGAAACACTGTGAAAAACACAATCAAACATAGCGGTTAATCGATATAAAAACCTCGAAAAATTGGCTTTGAATCAAGTAGTGTTTTCAATAGACTTACCAATTCTGGTTTCATACTTGCAGTGCAAGCAGCAGGTAGATTCTTTGCAGATCCCTGCAAAGTAATGAACAAGATTAGCCACAAAGAGATAAAGACCAATGTCTTAAAAAAATGTGATTCGAAAAGAGAGAACTATATCGTACGTGAGTTGCTGCGACTTTGGCGTAGTAAGATTGAATGTAAGATGCTCCATTTATGTCCTTACTGCTCAAAACCACAAAATAATAAGATTTGTTATATTGTTTTCGAAGAATGATTTGAACTCAGGTAACGTACTACTACTGCTTGGCTATACCGGAAACCCGGGAACCATATAAAATCTCTTAAATGCCGCACCCAATGTGGTGAAGGAGATTTGAATTCAGGTAAAGTATTTTTGCTGTCCTAAGTTCTTTTCGCTCTATTACTCTATATCGTGTTGGCAATTATGCGATTTTTATGTGTTGATTAAGAAATGTTTACCCGTTGATGAAGTAACCGGCATCGGAAACACATTTGACCTTAGCTGTTTTAGGAAGAATGGATTTGAATTGGTCGCAATGTAGAATTGCAGACAATGCTCCAGCTGAACAACCAGAGAGTATTGCCTGAAAATATATGTAACCAAAAGTGTTAAATTCTCAAACAGCTCAAACTTTCACTAATTAGAAAACAAACATATTGGGAAAAATATATTCATTTTTTCATACGTTTTGAGCGTTGCTCATTCCTTTAGCCATAAGATCATCGATCACTGCACGCCAAACCCTAGCACCACGGAAGAACAGCTTGTTCGCCTGAAAAATGTTCAATTTCTCAGCTTACGATCGGTTTAAGTACCAAGACAAACAATATTACCGGTTTTTGTCAACAATTAAATCGAGAATACATAATTTATAACCTGAATTCTTTAAATAATATCATGCATGGTTTCACAATTCTAAAGACGGACATTTAACCATTTGATTAAAAAAACTTTCTCCGAAGTCAACCGTTCTGGCTAATAAATAAAAAGCCCAATAGTACCATTTTTATTATTCAAAACTTAAAAAATGTATTCTATGCAAGTGGTTTTTAACCTATTGGCAGACGCACTTATATATTTAGGAATTGAGTTCCACTGTCTGCATTATGCAGGAACTTGGCTAATGGGTCGACCAATTGTGACCAACTGTTGAAAAAAAATGTACTCTATGACTTGTGAAATAAGCCAGCTTAAAGTTTCAACTAAATTGTTCTGTAATATGCAATAAAATTGATTAAAAACATCTAACATCTCAAGTAGTTAAGTTTAACAATAATGATCTAATGTATTACCGGATCAACAGCTTCTATATCACCAGTGAAAGATGAACCATCACAATACCGAACTTTGATTCTATTCCAATTATAAAAGTCTGCAAAAACAAAACACCAAATTCAATTTCATTGCCTCAAGAACATGAGAACTAATCAATAAACCAATAAATAAAATAATTAATCAGAAAAAAAATTGCTGAATTGCTCTTAATCTAATGGTTAAGATGATCCGGCTAATGATTTGACATAATGGTTTAATAATTCTTTCTCGTTACAGTATAGTAACTTTAAAAAACGAATTTAGAAGTGGGTTTTAAGCTATGGATTGGGTGTTATCGATCCAATTGTTAAAAACAATAGAAAAAAGAATTAAGAACCTGGATTACTGCTTTGCTTGCCACCTAAGATACCAGAGAAACCAAAGTCTTTGTTCATAAGTTTAGATGAACCCTTCATTGTACTTTTTCGTTTTATACATGAAGCTAAATCAGTACACCATCCTCCTCCCTAATATTCATATAATCATATATTTGATTAATGTTATTGTATTTTTGTATTATACTTTGTGATTATATTTAATTAAATGGATTAAAAAATCATAATAAAACTAACTTCCATATGAACAATCCAATTGTTGACTCCTGAGCCAGATCCTTTATCGAAATGGTATGCTGGTGGGCTTCCATCCAAACACACTACACAAACACAGTTCATAGATTAGTCACCATCTAATCCGTCTAATTTACCAAATCCGATTAATCGCCGTAAATCCGATTAATCTCATATTAATTCTCGCATAATACGATTATTTTGAAAATAATTAATTTGATAAATTTAACATTTAATTAAATCAAATATTAATCAAACACACTAAATCGTTTAGAATTTGATTTGTGAATAAATCAAAATCAAATTCTTATTCACAATAGTGTCATTATAATGTTAATTACAATTAATGAAATGACATTTAACCTCTTTCATAAATGTCTCTTATACTTATTGATTAATATCTAAAAGATCCAAAAACTAATCCTTAATTAATATTAGTTCATTAGGTGCTAAGTCTAATATTTCCTTTTTCTAATAGTTGATGATGTTTTAAGTTTTTTCGTATTTATTAAGAAAACATTAATTATTTTAATTTCTTAAAAATAAAATATGTTTTATCACAATTTTTACAATAACCTAACAAATTACAAATCAATTTGCAAAATTTAAAGAGTCAAAAACATTAAAACACATAAAAAAATTTATAAAATTTTAAAACGTCAATTAATATGAAATAAATTTTTTAAAACATCAAATAAATAAAAACAGACAGAATATTCGATTAAGGCCTACTAAAATTTTGAACAGTTCTTTTAGTTAAGCCTATTAGAGAAAATATTTACCGGCTCCTTTAGCCACCGCAGATTCTAGATATGTGATCGGCACAGCTCTGGCTCCGATCACCACCACCACTACCACTAAAATACTTGACCATAATTGATTTAGCCTCACCATTCTAAAACAAACAAAAAACCAAAAAAATAAGTGAAGAATTAATTAAAATAATCTTATCGAATGTAAACATAATTTATTATGGGGATAATAGACATTCTATCGAATTTTCTAATATTCTAACAAAAGCTTAAAGATCAAATCTGAAATAGTATAGATTTAAAAGTAAAGTGGAACCTTTATAACAAAAATCAAATAGTGTTTAAATAATGGTAGCTTTTGTTGTTTATGTATTCCATAGTGGATCTCAAAGTAAAAAAATTATTGAAATTTTAAAATATAATTTTTGATTTAAGAATTATTATTACAATTGGTCCATTGAGGCAACAAAAAGTTGAGGGAACAAAAATGACAAGTCCATGTGTGTGTGTTTAGGTGGTTGTAGTATTATTACTATTTACCTCGATAGATGTAGTCCACTGAAATATGATTTTATATTGATTATAAATACGAAAAATATAAATTAAATTCCATTAAAAACAACAATAATTACTTACTCGAGGTCACGAGTCATGAACATGATAAGATATTATGAATGTTTTAAAAGAATTAGTTGCAATGTCATAATATCTTATCCTTATTACAAATTGCATTTCTATTAACTTTTATTTTAATATATAGTATTAGTTTCATGAACACTAAATAATGCATATATACCGACAAATACCCTTTAAGCCAAACTTAAATATACCGAAATTCACGGCGTCTAGAGGGGCAAAATTAGAATCATGAAAATAATGAGTATACAATATATACAATTTTGAAATATAATTTTATCTGTGTACTACAATTATTGGACCGTCAAATAATCGGAAAAAAAAAACATTAATACCTGGGAAAAAAACTACAATAATACGATTGAAAGGAAAAACAAAATCTGAAAAAGAAAACTTGTATTACAATTAAACTATAATATTTAAACTATAATTACTTAGTTAAATTCCAGAAGTTATTCACAGTTAAAATCAGTTTAAAACTCAATAAACATGAATCAATCTTGTGAACGAAAAAAAAACATGAATCAATCTCGAAAACATATCTTAACTAGCTTTTTGTAAATCAACATGAAAGAATTTCCTTAAAATGGAAGAAAATATACATATAAGAAACTATAATTGAAACATCATTTAAACAAATTCTATTCAGGAAAAATGAAGAAGATGAATTAGCTTCTTTATTAAAAAAATAAAAGAAAATAAAAATAAGAAGAGGATTTAATTACCTTGAGAAAATGGCTCTTCAGATTTGTAAAATAAAAGTAAAATGGCTCAAAAGAGAAGGCTTAGAGAGTAAGGTTTTTGAAGTTCAAAGAAAGCCATTGTTGTCATCTTCATTATATAGATGGATACAGAATATACACGTTGAATGACAAAAAAAGAAAAGAAAAAAAAAGTTATTTTATTTTCTCTTTTTCTTTATTGCTTCATTTAATATAAAATAAGATTATAGTTTTTTTTGTTTCTTTCCTTATGTATTCGCCAGGTCACGACCTATCTAATCCTATCATTATTTATATATATATATATATATATATATTATCAACAAATAACCATTTGATCGATAACAGCATGATTTGTAGCCTACGTTTTTCAACTAAAGTTAGATAGGATTCAAACTCACCACTTGATATGTAACTATCAGAGACAAATGAACTAGATTACCTGTTTTTTAACTAAAATTATAGTAATTTTTTCGATTAAGATTATAGTATTTATCAACGAGAAAATAACACATTTGTAGTTTTTAATTATATATACAATCAAATATAAATTTAACTTGTAATTTAAAATAATTTTGAAAAACATACTCACAAGAATTAGGGTTATTGTACATTTAAGCACTTTGTCTATAAATATTTTTTTAAGAGTATTTTGGAGAAGTGATTAAAAATTTAGACATTATTTTATTTTTAATTTGGATAAAATTACACTTTTATACAAAAAATTAAACCCTAATCTCTATAGATTACTAAACCCAAGAGTTGAATCTATAGTTTTATATGAGTTTTATTTTTAAATTATTCTTTAGTAATTTTTATATTTTAAATAAATTTGTTAGCATTTATTTACTTTTAAATGCTGAAATCTGTAATCATTTATTGAAAGTGTTTTTTTGGAAACGTGTGAGTTTTAAATAATTATTTACAAGAAATAACATTACAAATTTAAAATACCATTTAGAAAAACACTAAAAAACCAAACATACTCCCAAAAAGTTTTTTAAAAAAAACAATCAAATAAGTTTGAAATCTATTTATGCCATATATATTACTTTTCTATCATTTTTATTTCAAATAATCATTTTTCCTCATATAAATGAGTTGACATTTTTTCATCATATACTAAAATTTTCATTATTAGAGAAATGATTGTATGGTAAAAAATTCAGACATGACCCATGAATATTTTTATAGGAAAATAAAATAAAATTATAAAAAAACATAAAATTATAAAATTTCACTTATTGTTTATAAAAGCATCTATAGTAAACTAGTAGTATTTATTTTAATGACAAGTGATAAGACCACTAAAAATAGATATACTTATAAATCGAATATTATTGTTAATGTATTAGTCAACTATATCTTAATATTAACAAAAAGAAAAAATAGCAAAGACCTATATGGTCATAAAACTTAGGGTGAATCTAACGAAACTATCGTACTAACGTCAATGTCAGAACAACTGAGATAATTTAATGAATTATTTAATGATTTTTCTTCGAATTTTAAAATTTTGAAATTTATAAATAAAAATAAAAAAAGACACCTGTACTGTTGTGTCGGTCCTCTAAATCCACCGAACCAAGTTAATACGGAATACCAATAGTTTACGACCTACTTGTAATTGACTTATATCCAACTTTGACTTTTTCTTTTCCAATAATTTGATTAGATTATATTTATAGTTTTATCCTTATATTAATAGTATTACAAGATTATTATACAGTACTTACTTATTCTTTTAATAATTAGATTAATAATATTTAGTGTATAATTCAAAACTTTATTGTATAAGATACCACTATTATTGTTGAAGACATATAATCTAATGGTAGTAGCCACTTTAGTATTTTTCTGGTATTAGAATTCGATTTTTCTCTAATGCAAAAAGAAAAAAAAGTTGGTTATGGATTAGACCTTTGTCGATTCTATTAATAGACGAACGAATGAGTAAGGTTAAAAAAATTAGCATTATTATTTGAAATCTAAGTTCAGGAAAAAATTGAAAAAAATAAACAATTTACTATTTTTGACCCAAATATTATTGCATTCGTACTTAAACGAGATTAATTATATTGTAAAATCAACAAATAAATAATTTAGCATTTAAAATGATATAAAATTATGTAAAATGTTAAATTTTTAAGGTATAGTATGTGAATATGTAGATAAATCATCAAACTCTTAAAACTTAGCAATTTCTTCTAAAAACGTAAATTTTTTATGCATATCATATATATTTTGTATTCTCGACTAATTAATTAGTTAAGCTGTAAATCCTAACCAATCAAATTAACAAAATAAATAATTAAAACAAAAATTGTTGTTTGAATCACAATTCATGTTTGTAGCTATAATCCATACTGAAATAAAAGAAGCAAAATATTATATATCTCTATATATATATATATATAGGGCTATAATAGTATTCATTTTGATGTAGAATTTTTAACTAACTATATGATAAAATGAAATTTGGTAAATTGATTACTAAATTAATGATGTAAAAGACTGAAGGGTCATTGTTGACGCAAACAATTTTTTATAATTTTATTTTTGAAGAAAATGTAATTATTTTTATTTCTAAGAAATTCGAAAACGCGTTTAATAATATCGCAGCTGGATAATACAGAGAAGCATATGGGTTTTGACTTTAATTATTGACTTGTAGCTTTTGACTTTTGAGTCTTTTCGTTACATTTATTTGAATCATATCACATGATACTATTTATCAGTTTAATAATTAGAGAATAGTTTGAATCTTAATACTATATTAATAATTAGAGAATAGTTTGAATCTTAATACTATACAAAATTGAGTTTTACTTTTTCATATATATATCGCCGGCTCACAATAATCTGATGCTTAAAGCAATTTGAAAATTGGATACCCTATTTTTTTCTTTTAAATAGTGTAAAATATCAAATTTTTAATTTTTTCTTTATCACGTATATAAGAGTTTGTCAAAACGTAAAGTTTACTAAAACATTTAAAAAATCTTAAATTTAAGTATTAGATAGTTATAGTAAAAAACATGCTTTCTATAAATTTTGACAATATAAATGTCTAGAGTAGCTATATGTACCTCAACAAACATTTTTATTGATGTAGGATTTTATAACATACATATATATATATATATATATAAATGATTAAAAAGTATCACATAAATAGATAAAAAGTATTGCAACTCATTCGGTTAAGTAATAAAATAACGAGATATAGAAGTGATCATGAATATGGTTTCTCATTAAAAATTTAAGCAATTTGGTGTTGAACGTTAATTTTACTTATGTTTAACTATATCTCGTTTAAGCAGATTTATAGAATTGTAAAAAATTAATACTAGCATAGTTACATATTTATAAAGATATATAGAGTATATAGCTTAGCTAAATGAAAAAAACTATACTTATGTTAGTGTTAATTAGGTGTTTAATTAAAAAATTAATATAATTAATGGAAAAAATCAAATTATTTAAAAGAAATAAATGAACAAAGAAAAAAAATTAGATTATAAATTATTGTTAATTAAAAAAATTCTATATTTTAGTTCAAATTAAAACAACAATAATTAAAGGAAGTGAAAGACAAACGACAAGAAAAAGAAAAAAGATCAAAGAACATTGAAAAAGCGAAAAGGTATCAGATACAAAGATGGAGAGTCGAACCTGGATATGACCAAAACAATTATCTATGCTTAACCGACATTTTCTAATTTGATGCCCTCAAATTTATTTATTTACTTTGCTGCCTAAAGCATATGTTTGTTGGGCTTTAATCTCGGGTCGGGCTTGTATAATATGTTTAGTTATAATACTTGTTAATAAAAGAGCAAAAAAATCCATGTATTAGAAAAAAATATTGGAAATTACATATAATATGATAAAAATATTAGATAGTTGAGAATCGGATAAAATTAAGACATTTTCATTTTGATTACCGAATTACTTTGATAAAAATATGTTTTATTTATATTGTCTTGTGTATGCTGAATAATATGATAATGAATATAAAGACCGAATCTTATAATTTGGTAAACAGATCCACCGACTAATTTGATAACCGTGTTTGTGAAATCTTTTCATAATAATTTAGCCTTAGCAATTCACTATGAACTCTCTTTCTGTTTCATAAAGAATTTTATTACATGTGAAAAATGTATTTTACAAAGAGTCTCATTTTACAATTTTAATGCAATTTTTTACAAATAATTCAAATTAATTTCAATTGTAATTTCCAATCAAAGTTAGTTATGTGGAATCTAATTGATTATTACTTATAATGATTAGGGGCATAAAAGATTTTTAATATAGTTTTTTAATTTGTGTGAGAAAATCAAGAATAACACTCTTTAACAAATGAAAAGAGTAATAATTTTTATGTAACCAAAAAAAATATTTAGAAGATTTATATTTTTCTGCTAAAATGCATGTGGTCTAGTTCGCTTGTTCCTAATCTAATTTGGTATTAGGTGGTAAGTTCAAATTCTGCCAGCTCTAATAAAAAAAGTTTATCTGTAGATCAGATCTTGTCGATCCCATTAACAATATAAAAATGAGTAAGATTGGGAAAGAAAGAAAAGATTTATGTTTTCCTTTGTCAAATAATACTTTAAATCTAAATGTTTAATATGAGTATGTAAAATCTCGACAAATTTCAAAAAATAAACGTTATTAGATTTGTTTCAATCATCTAACGGGGCAATGCCGCCAAAAAATAGGTGGTCCAGTTGGCTTGCCCCTGATTTAGCTAGGCATGAGGTGGTGGGTTCAAATCTCATCCTGTTCCTTTGGAGAACTTAGGCTATGGATCAGGCCTTGTTGTCGATCCAATGGTTACTTGTTGATAAAAAAAAAAAAACGGGGCAATGCCTCATTGAAATTGTTTATTCATAAAAAAAACTTAAACACAAACATTTCTCATAAAGGAAACTTCATGAATATTTGCAATAATAATCTCTTTTAAACAATCCGGATGAATCTCAAAATAATAATAACCTAATCGTAAAGAAAAATATTGTTAGCTAACATGTCCGAAAGACAGTTTGTTTTCTTATAGATATAAGAAATCCGGACTATCCCGTCTATAGTAATAAAATCATAACACATACATATTAAGAAGAACAATGGGTAAGAATCTCCCATCTTCACTGTCATAAAGTCCACCCACTAATATCGAATCAATCTCAAGTTCCACTTTTATAATCAACGACAAACTTTAGTTGGAAAATATATTTAGTTAAGTGGCTAAATGTTAATCACTTTTACATTTGGTTTCATCCAAATTTGATTTCAAAGAATCGTATTATCATCCGTAAAATTATTTAGAATTTTACATGGAAGAATTTGATAAGATCATCTTAGTGATTAAGAAAAAACTTTAGTTTGGTATGTAGCTTTTGTAATGTGCATCGGTGAGCATACTAAGCAAACAATACCAGTGTAAAAAAGAAAAAAGAAAAATCATGGACAATCTTTATAAGAAAAGTTTTTTTAAAAGTGGGATCATCACTTTTCGTTTCAATTTTTGTCATATTATTAAATCCTTTAATCGTCTCTTTTTTTTCTTTTTTCTTTTTGGGCTAAGGAGTTGATTCATTAATGGATTAATCAGACATACAGATTATGGGCCTGAAGGGCCTTTTTGCAATAGTATCAGCTATTCAGCTTCTCGAGAAGAAATTTTAGAAAAGAGTAAAGATAATCTCCAAATCCAAATGACGAATCATTATTCGTCATGGCTCTCAGGTTTTTGCTATGAAGTTGATTTGGCGTCTGCATTCATCCTCTAAGTCTTTTTGGGTTGATTGGATTCGTAGATTTACTTCTTCGGAATGGATCTTTTTGGGATGCTCCCTATTCTACTCATGGTTCTTGGGTCTAGAAAAAGCTTTTAAAGCTTCGCCCCTTAGCCTACAAATTCTTAAAGATTGATATCAAATCACGTTATAATTCTTCATTCTGCTTTGATAATTAGAGTGAAGCTGACAAATTATTTGATCTTATTGATGCTTCTGGTATTTGTTTTTTTCGAATTCCTCGAAAGGCCACTGGAGCTGAAGGCTTTGCTGTTTTGTCTTTTCTGCCTGTAGGCATTTCCAGCAGATTCGTGATGCCATTGCTAATTCTCCATCTCCTGATTCATCTCTCGGTAGTGATGTCTTTCTATGGCAACATTCTCCTAATGTGTTTAAGAATTACTTCTCATCATCTGCTACTTGAGATTTATTGAGATTGCACAAGCCTAGAGTTCCTTGGCACTCCCTTGTTTGGTTCTCTCAGGGTATACCTCGCCATTCTTTTATCTGCTGGTTAGCTAATCTTAATAGGCTTTCAACAGGTTCTAGAATGAGCTCATAGGGTTTCATGCAACATTGTGTTTTCTGCAACGATCCTAATGAATCCAGAGAGCATTTCTTCTTTGCATGCCCATATAGCTTCTCCATTTGGAAGCATATTTGTGGTAAGCAAGTGGGTCCATACATCTCCCCGGATTAGCATGTTACGGTATCAGCTCTCCTTTCTCATCTCTCTCGGATTGACTATATTCTTATTCGTTTGGTGTTCCAAAGCACCATTATCATGTTTGGAGAGAAAGGAACTCTACGATTCATAATAATCCTTGTGTTTCTTCTAATACTTTGATTCGTCATATTGATAAGCAAATTCGAAATCGAATTGATTCTCTTCAGCCTTGTCGATTTCAAGGCATACTTCAAAGATGGTTCAAAGCTCATTTACCTTAATTCTTTATTTTGAGCAGAAATTTCTCTATCTCTGTCTCTTTATTTCATTGTGTACATAAAACAATTTGTACCTCTTTTTGTTGAATAATAATTTTCACATTTCAAAAAAAAAATTGTAGTTTTAACATATTTGTATATTTGGCTAATAGGTCTGCTTTTGTGGCCCATATTAATATTACTGTTAACAAAAAAATTGTATTTTTTACAATAATAAACAACAGTTTTTTTATCTCTTGATAAGATTTGATATAAAAATTTAAATTATTATTATTATTATTATCAGTATATGCATAATATTATTAGTTTTATTAATTTAAATATATAAAATTTATTTTAACTAAAATATATAAATATAAAACAATTAAATTCAATACAATTATACTATATAAAAAATGAAATCTAAACATAATTTTTTTTGGTAAAATATATTTATGACATAAAATATGAATGAGTTTACATAAGAATAATTTTATAAGAAATTATTATTATTAGCTTTAAACATGAGATCTCTACATATTAAAGCGGGAGTATAATTTGGAATCCTCCTCAAAATGCTTTTGTGAATCGATCAATCGGATAATTTCTCTTTGGAGAAATAAAAAGGAGAACTTTAACTGTGGTGAGAGAAATCGGTAAAAAATTGCCGTCTCTTTTAATTTTAGATCGTGAACGTCTATTTCTAAATTAATTAAAAATATAATCAGGAACCAACTATTTTTTATTTTTGGATTAAGTTCAAATCTTCCTCTAATCTCCATAACTTTCTAATGGTGAATCAGAAAATTCATCTAAATTCAAAACAAGGCTCCTCTTGCCACATATAAATTATAAAAAAATTGTAAAAAATTACACCATCTACCCGAACAATATTTTTAAAATAATTTTTTTCCAAAAATATTTGATTTTTCCGATGTCGGAGCTCGGATCTGATTATCAAATAATGTCTTATTGCAACTTTTTATACTTTGCAGATTTTGTTGTGCTCATGAATGACAATTCATTATGTTCCTGCGGTTCAATTTGTATGTTTGTTCTAAGCTTAATGATTTCTAAGTCATAGATTATCAAATTAAAACTATCTGGTCTATTCGGAACATCCCATAAAATTGGAACACTATGAGAAGATTAGTATGGACTTTACACAAAATTGACACGTACAAAAAAAGTGGTTCAATAATTATTTTTACAATAATTGGGTCGATAAAACTTGATAAATGATTAAATTCTCTAAACTTCTAACATTATTTCATGGGAAAAATTCAAAACACTTGAATGGAACTTGTGTGATAAAAACAGCAGTCGTGGCATTCAACCAAATGATCGAATAAATGTCTAATTTTTTTTGTCAACAATAGAATTAACATGACTTAATAGCTAACTCAAATTCTTAACAATATCATGTAAATAAACACGAATTTATATGGCTAAGTGAAAAAAGTAACATTCAACCATTCGATCAAAACCATAACCATTTTCTGAGTCCTAATTTTTTTTATTAGAAATAATAAAATGCTTATTTTAATAATTTAAGTGGTAAGTGGCCTTTAGTTTACTGGCTGATGGTAAGTCCACTAAAGACAGATGCATATGCATAACTAGTGATTAAGTCTCATCGCCTACGAGATTTATGTAGGAATCTGGTTAATAGATTGGGTTTTATAGCCCATATTAATATAGCTGTTGACAGAAAAAAATAACTTAAGTATGAAAGTGACATTTTATACAGGTTATAAGTACATTAAAGACGGTCATCATTACATATCAAAGAATCGAATTCTACTGTATACATTATATAGAAATTTGATTAATAACACAGTTAATCGTGATTATGACAAAAAAAACAATAATAACTTATGTGCGTCACTTTGTAAAAATCACGATTTTCACACGATTGGATAGGAATTTATTTGAAATTTACCAAATTTATTATATAAGGACCACATGATCAAATTATAAATGTTTCAACCTAAAAAGAGCGAGCTAATAATAATAATATTTTTAGTCACTTTTTCTTTGATTTGACCTCGTTTTAATTAAATTTTCCTCTCAAACACAAAACAAATAGTGTGGGTCTGGTTGTAAGTTTTTTATAGATAGACATATATGCACGGTTAGGGATTAAGTCTCACTACCTACAAAATTTATGTAAGAATTTGGTTAATGAGCCGACGTGACACAATATTACATTGCCGTTGAAAAAAAAACAACAAAATTTAAACCGGATAAAATTAATTTAAACTCGGTTTATTTCCTTTTATGAGAATGCCACGTAAACCAACGTGATTCGTTTTTCTATTTAATGGTCCTTCTATTCTCGATTTCCTGAACCACTGAAGAAGCTTGCGAATTATCATCAATCATCAGAGAGAGACAAAAAAGAAAATCAAAATCAAATTCAAAAATCTCCAATAATTCAGGAACTGTTCATCGGAGATTGTTGAAGACGACGGTGGATAAAAGATGGCAGGACAATCACGAAAATGGATGATTCTAGTTGCAACGATCTGGATTCAAGCTTTTACTGGTACAAATTTCGATTTCTCAACGTACTCATCGAGTTTGAAATCGATTCTAGGGATTTCACAAGTACAATTGAACTATCTAGCTGTTGCTTCGGATCTTGGCAAAGTTTTTGGTTGGTCATCAGGACTTGCTCTTTTGTATTTCCCTCTTTGGACGGTTCTCTTCGCAGCAGCGATTATGGGTTTCATTGGTTATGGTCTTCAATGGCTTGTCATCACTAACATTATCTCTTTGCCTTATATCCTGGTAAATTGGTTTCCTCAACATTTCAATCTTATAAGCTGATTTGTAACATTTGGGTTTGTGAATCTGGAAGAAAAGTCTGTGATGGTTGACTGGTAGATAGATAGTTCACTAAGTAAGATTTGAACTGATGGTTGGTCTCACGTGCTTTGCTTTGGCTTGGTTCAGCTTTATCTTAGGGTTTGATGAGTATTTCGAGAATCTTTTCTTTTGATCGGATCTTCATTTTTGTTATATAAATATTTCTTCTCTGTCACACAATTCAAAAACGACAAATGTTTTTCTCTATCATGTTCTTTTTTGATGAGTAAGCATTTGTAGGATCTTAGTCATGTGCCAAATATTATATTGAATTTCAGATAGTAAGTGTTATTTTCTTATTGTAAATATTTGACTCATCTTTCCATTGAGCATAGTCAATCATTTTATTGTTATTTTTTGGAAGGGTTGATTGTGAAAACTTGTTACGATTTTTGTGACTAAAGTATGGTTTCTGTGATGTTTGTGGCAGGTGTTTCTGTGTTGTTTGTTAGCTGGACTAAGTATCTGTTGGTTTAACACAGTTTGCTTTGTGCTCTGCATCAGAAACTTCCCTGCAAACAGATCACTTGCACTTTCTCTTACAGTGAGCTTTAATGGCGTAAGTGCTGCTTTATATACTCTTGCTTACAACGCAATTAATCCTGTTTCTACAGAGTTATACCTACTCTTAAACGCCCTTATACCTCTTGTTGTCTCCTTTGCTGCTCTTATTCCTATTGTTCGCCAACCGCCTCTTGAACCTCTTCCACCAGATGGAGTTCGAAGAGACTCTCTCATGTTTCTCTTGCTTAACGTATTAGCGGTTTTGAACGGTGTTTATCTGCTTCTATTTGGTTCAAAGACTTCTGATATAACCTCAGCTCGTATTCTCTTTGGTGGATCAATTCTTCTCTTGATTCTCCCTCTCTGCCTTCCTGGTTTAGTCTATGCTCGCAATTGGTATCTACGCAATATCCACTCCAGTTTCCGTTTGGAAGGTTCTGGCTTCATACTTGTTGATGTCGATGAGCTTGAGATACATAAAGGAATGGCGACACGTGAAGCCAGCTACGAAGATTACCAGTTGTTAAACGATGATGTAGTGCGAACCATCACTACTCATGATCAGAAGAGTTACATTGAAGATGACGATGATTGGTGTTGCAATAAGCTCATTACAAAAAATCGACTTGAAATCCTTGGAGAGGAACATCCTCTATCTTTTCTCTTATGCAGACCAGATTTCTGGCTTTACTATATAGCCTATTTTTGTGGTGGCACGATTGGACTTGTCTATAGTAACAACCTGGGACAGATAGCACAATCATTAGGACAAAGCTCCGAGACAACAACTCTTGTCACGCTTTATTCGTCTTTCTCATTCTTTGGTCGATTGCTTTCAGCAACACCAGACTACATCAGAGCGTGAGTCCCTTAACACTAGCCCTTGTACTCCTCTCGTTTTAGCATCAGTAGAAGATTATGATGTTCATTAAACTGTGAAATTTGCAGGAAGTTTTATTTTGCTAGAACTGGATGGTTAACCGTTGCTCTTTTACCAACCACAATCGCTCTTTTCTTGTTGGCATCATCTGGAAGTTTAGCAGCATTACAAGCAGGAACAGCTCTGATTGGTCTGAGTTCAGGTTTCATATTTGCAGCAGCGGTCTCTATTACATCTGAGCTTTTTGGACCAAACAGCTTTGGTGTTAACCACAACATCCTCATCACAAACATACCAATAGGATCATTGATCTACGGATTCACAGCTGCTTTGGTCTATGAATCCCATAGCATGACTAGATCAAAGACAGAGGCAGTTATATGTATGGGACGAGACTGTTATCTCTTAACGTTTTTGTGGTGGGGATGCTTATCGGTTCTTGGATTAGCTTCAAGCATTGTCTTATTTCTAAGAACTAGACGAGCTTATCAACGATTTGAACAAGATCGGATTACTTCAAGTATGGTAGATTCTTAGATACTTTACTTCAATTGCTTTATATTTGGGGACAAAGTTGAAAAATACTTTTGGAGAGATGTGTTAGTGCACAAAAGTTTTGATATTTTCTTGCAAAAATAAGAAGAATCTTAGGACATTAATTTGGTCTGAAGAAATTTTGCAAATTTGCTTTTTGTGGCAATGGATCGGTAAGTTGGACCGGAAAATTGAATCTATTTGATGCTACGGTTTAGCTACCTGGAATATTTCATACCGAACCAGCCTAACCGGATTTCTTGAGTTTTTTTTGTGTGTTTTAATATTTCGGACTTGCGAAATACTCTTTCCGTTTCATAATAAGTATTATTTTAGGTTTGTTTTTTCGTTTCAAAATAAGTGTCAGTCTACATTTCCAATATAACTTTTAGCATAAATAGTCTAACTTAACCTTATTATCAACCAATCAAATAAAAAGAATATCAAGAGTCAATTAATTTTCAAGAATATAATAAGATTTTAATATATTTATTTAATTTGTGTGCAAAATCCTAGAACGACACTTATTATGAAACAAAAGGAATATTGAATAAGACTATTTTCAATGATTCACTCTATTTTTTTCTTTAAAAATAGAGAAGAGTTTACTCCAATAGTTTACTCTAAATAAATTTATTTATTAATAAGATATCATTTTACTTTTCAAATATACATATTTTATTCATTTATATTAAATAGTTAATAACAAAATTAGTAAAAATCATAATTAATTTAAATAAAGTTTCATTACATCACATAAATTTGAAAATTTAAATAATATATATATTGTAAAATAATAAAAAATGTGTATTATGTATATTTTGATTATATAATTTTGTTTAAATATAAAATAATAAAATACTATAAATTAAAAGACATTTTTTGTAAAGAAAAATTCATACTCTAAAAATTAAAAGAAGCAATAGAATCCTTCAAATTTGGAGGAAAAAATAGAAATCTCTATTTTTAGAATAAGGAATAGAGTATTATTGGAGTCTAGTGGCCTTTAGTCTAGTGGCTGGTGGTAAGTCCACTAAAGACAGGCGCACATGCACCATCGAGTCTCATCACTTACAAGATTTATGTAGGAATTTGGCTAATGAGTTGACTTTTGTGGCCCATATTGATATTGCCGTTGACAAAAAAAATAGAGTATTATTGGAGATATTTTTCCTCTAAATATAGAATTTAGACAAGTTTGTGAGGATTAAAAGGGATTTTAGAGTGTGGACTAAGCTATGGATCGGACCTTGTCGATCTAATTGTTGACAAAAAAAAAAATTTAGACAAGTTTGTGAGGTCAACCTTCATGTTTGTGAGGTCAACCTTCATTTAAAGAAGCCTTTGTCGTCAAATATATCGGTTGACGACAACCATTGCCCTTCAATTGGTGCATTTTCAGCGTCCTGAAAAATATCAAAATCTATATTGTCCTGAAAATCCTCGTCGTCCTCCTCTTCAACCACGCCAGTCACACTATTTTGTGGACGAGATAAGTATGAAGGCAAGTAGGTTTTATTTGGTTCATCTTTGCTTTGGGAGGCACTAGATGAGAGAGCAGTTACAACTGAGTAGTTGGAGGAAGAAGAACAGTTCCCCCGGTCCTCGGCGGACGTAGTAGACTCGCCGAGAAGAGGGAAATTGGTCTTCGCTTTGGAGCCACGAAGCTTTCTCGCGGCAATGTCGTAAGCTCTAGCGGCTTCCTCCTCGTTGTCAAATGTCCCAAGCCAAACCCGGCTTTTCTTTAACGGGTCACGGATCTCCGCCGCGTATCTCCCCCATGGACGCTTCCTCACACCTCTAAAACGCACTTCTTTCTTCGTCATTGTAGTCGCCGTCTTTCCTCCAAGGCTTTCACTCATGACGGGATTACTCGCATTGGCCTCTACAGTTGCCTTGTTGTTCCTGCATCCATCATATGTAGAAATGGTTATCTGCTAAGTATTAAATTATGTGCTTAAGTTGATAAAGAACGTTGAATTAAATTATGTATTTTCCCAAGAGAAACACACAAACACAAGTCGCCAGGTTTAGAATATGAACTCGATATAAAGCAGAGAACTTCTTACCATAGCTGGTCAGAAAAACTCCTGGTCCAATTTCCGGCATTCTTTGATTGAGTGAGCTTGGAACTCTGACTATTGTCGACCAATCTATCACTCGTCTTTAGGCTACTAGGCACCATGGACTGCCCATGGAGGATTATATTACCCATTTGTCGTTGTAAAGAATGCATCACTATTTCCCCATTGAATGATAAACTTATGAGAGACCTAGCGGCTAAGACCTTGAGCCCAGAACTCACGTCCAAGTCCATATTGCTAGCAATAAGCGGTGCCACAAAACCAACATCCTCGTTATTGAACAAAGACGCTATATAAAGAAATATAACTTTATCTTTCTCCTGTAGACCATCATAATTGACCCTAAACGATACTTCTTCAACTTCATTATCAGAAACCTCTATCAGATCCAAGGACGAAATTGGTAGTCTATTCTCAAGACTTGTACTGCCACTTGGAGCTTTTATTACACGGACTCCACACCTTGTCACTCTGCAACCATCATCTAGAGGCTTTGTCTGCTTGTTGACAGGAAAGAACTCAAAAGCTACTAAATCAGCCCAAATATTAGGGTCATTTTCCTCATCAGTACCTGGACACATCTTGACATCAACGAAGACAAACATATGATTGTTTTGAACTTCCGGGACAGCTTTACCCGGTGCCCAACAATGCAAGTTCCTTTTTATCCTATGAGAGTGGCCTTCCTTGTTTCTCCATTTGCAAACACATATAATGTCAAAACCTGTGTCATCACAGTAATCCTCTGAAAATGCAACTTCCACCAGCATAACAAAGCCCAAAAGCGAGTTCCTCAAAGAAGTATCTAGTTGTGTCATTAAAGAAGATCCTGGCTGCAGATGAAGCGTGGAATTATGATTCCTATGTGAAGGCGCACAGAAGCTGAAAGCTGGAGCTTTGTTGAGTTCCTGTTGCATTAGTACGAGACAAGTCAGATATAATATGATATGACATGAGAGAGAGAGAGAGAGAGGACATATCATATCACCTGCGCACGCTCTCTTGACATGTCTTTCACATTAGCCAGGGCTTTCACTAAAAAGTCATTGAGCACTTCTGGAGATAGATCAAAACAATTACTAAATGTGTAATGCACAGGAAGCTTCTCAAAGTCCAAACGAATAGTTTGGAGCAAGACACAACCATGTGCATTAAAGAGTTCTAAACTTTGAGGAAGTTGTGGCACTTGTCTTACTGCAGTGCCAGCAATATTTAACTCTTTCAGGTTCCGAGGGAAACCCTGAATAGTCTGGAGCTCTGAGCAATCAGAAAGATCAAGAACTCTGAGAAGATCTAAATTAACCATATCTGGCAGACTTTGCAAACGAGAACAATCTTTCAGCTCTAAGCAAATAAGCTTGCCAAGATCTAAATGAGACGTGCTCGTTTTCATAAATTTTGTTAAAGATTTGAGATCACTTTGCTCAAGGTTTGAGACACCTGAAAGACCCGGGATTTCAGCTAGACAATTCAAAATCTCGCTGTAGTTTGGCTTGCCAATGGAAAGTGGTAAGTCTATTATACAAGTGCCCTGTAAATGCAACATCTCAATATTTGGTGGAAACTCTGAGAGACTTTTGATCTCTGTGCAACCTGAGAGATTTAAAACTCGTAGATGTAGCATTTCACATGTGGCTGGGATACTCTGTAGTTTTGTACATCCTTGGAGATCAATTACCTCAAGATTTTGAGCATTTTGAAGACCGTTGACATTAACTAGTTGCTGGGAATGACAGAGCCTGATCGTCCTCAACATTTCCAGGTTCTGAGAAGAGAAAACGCCAAAGATATAACAAAAATTCTTCCAAGTATTGATAAGGATGAAATACACATAGCAGAGTCTATTTACCTTGGTTCCACCCCAAAGTGTCTGAAGTTGACTGTAGGGCATGTTGATTTCGACAAGGTGCCTAGGATCAAATTTTTGTGGAAAATATTGCAGAGGATAGTTCTCCCAATGGAGGAGTCTTAGTTCATTAGGAAGAGACTGGAGAGAGCCTGTGAAGTCTATCAGGGAATCGATAACCGGATGGATTTCAGGTTTGGAACAGTAAATCTTAAGCAATCTAAGGTTCAGCATATTCTCAAAGGCAGCAGGCTTGACATTAAAACTTAAGTTTGATGTGTCCAAAAATATGCCTTTGATGTCTTCAGTGCCCTGAAAAAAAGTGGAATTGAATTATATTAGGACGTTTGGCTCTAAGTAAAGGTACTGTCAAACGATAACATACCTGAACACATTTGAAAGTTGTTTGGTGTTCTCCATTATCTTCTAATAAACTTCTGATGCTGCAGGGTTCCCACAGTCTACTGCGACTCTCGATCTCTGTTGTTTCCCCGTTAACTAATGCTCGGCCAAAATCCTGGATCATATTATGCATTCGAACTTGGTTTTCTGAAATAGTTACCAAACACTTCTCAACAAGAACATCGATTCCAACATGGGGAAAGAAACCACAACCTTCAAGTAGTTGCATGACATAGTTGACATTTTCACCTGAGAAGAAACAAGCTATGTCCAGAAAGATGTTCTTCTCGCTGTTACTAAGAGTTTCATAGCTTCTCTTGATTGCATCAACAATCTCAAGTGGAGGATATCGTTTGAGTTGGAGGAATGCAGTAACCATCTCTGACGGTTCTCTCTGACCCTTCAGCTCTCTGCCATAAATACTGAGAGCTAACGGGTTTCCATTAATATATTTTATAACTTCCATTGATAGCTCTTGGAGACTCTGCTCTCCCATATCTTTTATAGATGCACACAACATAAAGACTCGAAGAGCCTCGTTCTCATTTAAGCCCTCAACTTCATATATGTGATTAATTCCACAAAGGCAAAACACTTGTTTATCTCTGGAGGTTATAATGATCAGGCTTTCGGGACCAAACCAGTCAAAATCTTCGAGAAAAGACTCTGCAACCAGAGCATTACGCACGTCATCAAGAACAACAAGAACTCTCTTACCATTCAATTTGTCTCTAAGCAAGCTCAGACTAGTAATAATACTGCCAGAGGCAGGATTTTCATTCAAAAACTGTTCCTCCAGCAACCGATAAAGTCCCTTCTCATGAATAGCATTGTCATAGTCCTCGATAAAACAACGAGCATCAAAGTCGCTAGACATTTGGTCATAGACAGCTTTGGCAAGCGTAGTCTTGCCTATACCAGGCATACCCCAAATTCCAACACGGCGAACACCTATAGGTTGCTTGTTAACCATGTTTTCTATATCCAATAGCTTTGAATAGATTCCAATTCGTCCCATATAAAAGAGCTTCTCATACACATCTTTGACAATCTCTTCTACAAGTTTGGAGTCACTACATTCCCTCCTGCACCATATTTGATCAAGTATCAAAGAAATGCCCTTAATAGAAACATCACACTAGCCTACCAAAGAGTTTTGCAAATTTTCAACATCAGGAAGTGACATAGTAATATTAAATTTGTGAATAGAACGAATACCTAGATTGGTGAATTGGTGATAAGCGTCTCAAATTCATCACGTTAAGCCATTCACCGCCCTGTAATGGACTGTCACCGTATAACACTGGAACCATCACATGGTCCTCCTTATTGTTCTTATAGCATTCGAGAACCTTCACAAACTTGTCCGAGCATACCTTGGTGGGCTCACAGTTTCCAGGTAAAACCATCACAAAAACCTTAGCATTCTCGACCTTTGTCTGCAACTCCTTTGAAAGCAGATCATCGCTATCTATATCGATGACCACATCATCTACACCTTTCCGGCAAAGAGCTTTGGAGAGGTGGCTCACGAAAGAGTAACGTACCTCGCCAAAACAGCTGATGCAGACAAGATCCTCAACCTTTTCATGATTTGTCATGAATTTCGCACCCCAAACACTTAAAGACTGCTATGATTTAGCCTTGGATGTCCTGTAAGAGTTGGTTTTCGGGTCAACAACTCATAAATACATTATACAAGTATTTGTTTGACCGAAACGAAAGTTCAATAAAAGACCCATAGTCAATTATTGAAAAAAAAGAAAGGAAAAAGAAGACTGGACTAATCAACTTTACTCAACAACTTGCAAGTTTTGAACTTTTGAAAAAAAGGATCAAGCACACAGGCAAAAAAAGAAGCTTCTGGCCATGGAAACATGTTCTGAATCCTCGGTTGAAGAACAGCTACCTCAACATAAGGTATTCATCAATTTCCGTGGGGCGGATTTGCGCAATAAATTCGTCAGTCATCTCGTCAAGGACTTGAAATCGAATAACATTAACGCCTTCATCGACGATTTTGAGTCTAGAGGTCAACTTCTAGATGTACTATTAAGGAGGATAGAGGAGTCAAAAATCGTTTTAGTAATTTTCTCCGAGCACTATACCGACTCGATCTGGTGCTTGAGAGAGCTTGATAAGATCAAAGAATGTTGGGATGAAGGAACACTCGTGGCGATTCCAATTTTCTACAAGCTGGAGCCATATACAGTCAGAAATTTGGAAGGAAAGTTCGGTGATCGTTTTAGGAGATTGGCTAAGGGTGATGAGAGGAAGAAGAAGTGGAAGGAAGCTATTAAATCGATTCCTAACGTTATGGGCATCACCATTGACAAGAAAAGGTACCACCTTGATATATTATCTACACAGTAGTGAGTAACAGTTTTAGCTTAGATTTATGAATACTTTGTGAAAATTTGTGTGGAATTTAGAGAGGTTATGATGCCATTAGTATTTTCCTCATTTGAAATTTCAGTATTGAGAGTGAAAAAGTCATTGAAATTGTGGAGGCAGTGAAGAAAGTGCTGAACAATATTCCATCGGAGGGAAGCCAAATGGCCACCATGGATACTTCTGGAGATAGAAAAGCTGCAGCTTTCTCAGGAGGGGGAAAGCAGAAGACTTTTGGTAACTTGCAACGCTTAAAGGAATTGGAAGAGAAGTTGGATCGTGATAAATACAAGGAGACTCGTATCATTGGAGTTGTTGGGATGCCTGGGATTGGTAAAACCACACTCATGAAAGAGCTTTATAAGACTTGGCAGCATAAGTTTACGAGGCACGCACTAATCGATAGAATCCGTGTTAAGTCCAAGGACTTTGGGTCTGATTGTTTGCCTACATTGCTCTTAGGGGAGTTATCTAAGTTGAACAATCCCCACATAGACGACCTCAAGGATCCGTTCAATCAACTGCATGAACGCAAAGTTCTTGTCATTCTTGATGATGTTAGTAAAAGGGAACAAATAGATGCTCTTCGCAAGGTACTAGACTGGCTTAAAAAGGGTAAGGAAGGAAGCAGGGTTGTCATTGCAACAAGCGACATGTCTTTGACGAATGATCTGGTTGATGATACTTATATGGTTCAATATTTGAACCACAGAGATAGCTTACAGCTCTTTCACTATCATGCTTTTAATTGTGATCAAGCCAATCCTCCTAAAGACTTTATGAAGCTATCAGAAGAGTTTGTACATTATGCCAGAGGCCATCCACTATCCCTCAAAATATTGGGTGGAGAGCTTAATAAAAAAAATATAGATCATTGGAATTCGAAACTGAAGAAACTCGCACAGAGTCCTAGCCCAAATATCGGAAGTGTCTTCCAAGTGAGTTATGATGAATTGACTTTAGAGCAGAAGGATGCATTTCTCGACATAGCCTGTTTCAGATCGCAGGACAAGGATTATGTAGAAAGTTTACTTGGTTCATCTGACCCTGGCTCTGCTGAAAAAATGAGTGCAGTAAAGGCTCTCACAAATAAGTTCCTGATCAATACTTGTGATGGCCGAGTGGAGATGCATGATCTACTGTATACTTTTTCAAGGGAACTTGATCTCAAGGGATCCACTCAAGATGGTAGCAGAAAACGGAGGCTGTGGCTCCGTCAAGACATAATCAAGGGAGGCGTAATTAATGTACTGCAAAATAAAATGGTGAGTCAATAAATTTCTCTAGACTTTGATTAGTAAATTGTACATTTCTCTTTGCTGATGCTGTGTTTGTTATTGGTTGATAGAAAGCTGAAAATGTCAGAGGTATTTTCCTCGACTTGGCTGAAGTGAAAGATGAAATGAGCTTAGATCGCGACCACTTCGTTAATATGGTTAATCTCCGGTATCTCAAGTTCTACAATTCCCATTGTCCTCAGGAATGTAAGACCAGCAATAAGATTAACATCCCTGATGAACTTAAGCTACCATTGAAAGAGGTTCGATGCCTTCAGTGGCTGAAATTCCCATTGGAGGAACTTCCAAACGATTTCAACCCGATTAATCTAGTAGACCTTAAGCTGCCCCACAGCCAGATTAAACAACTTTGGGAGGGTGACAAGGTGTGTTTCTGTATCATCTGTTGATTTCTTTTCTAACTGTTTAAATGGATAGATTTTTTTGACTAGTAGCTGAATGTTTTGGTTTTTTTTTTTTTTTGTGGTAATAGGATACACCGTTCTTAAAGTGGGTCAATCTAAATCACTCAAGTAAGCTATGCAGCTTGTCAGGGTTATCAAAGGCTGAAAAGCTTCAACGGTTGAACCTTGAGGGTTGCACAATACTGAAAACATTGCCACATGATATGGAAAAATGGATAATGCTTTCTCTCCTGAATCTGAAAGGGTGCACAAGTCTCGAATCTCTTCCAGAGATGAATTTGATTTCTCTTAAAACACTTACTCTCAGCAGCTGCTCAAGTTTTAAGGAATTTCCGTTGGTTTCAGAAAATCTAAGAAATCTATACATAGATGGAACAGCAATTAGTCAGTTTCCTGCAAACATGGAAAAGCTCCAGAATCTTGTCGTATTGAATATGAAAGACTGCAAAATGCTGAAGGAAATCCCAGACCGTGTTGGTGAGCTGAAAGCTCTTCAAGAACTGATCCTTTCTGATTGTTTGAATCTCAAAGATTTTCCAAATATCAAGATGAGCTCTTTAAACATTTTACTTTTGGATGGGACAGCCATAGAAGTAATGCCACTACTATGCTCACTGCAGTATTTAAGCTTAAGCAGAAATTCTGAGATTAGCTGCCTTCCCGCTGGAATCAGTGAATGTTCTCAACTAAATTGGCTGGACCTGAAGTATTGTACGAGTCTTGCATCTGTTCCAGAGTTTCCACCAAATCTTCAGTGCTTAGATGCACACGGCTGTAGTTCGCTGAAGACAGTTTCAAAGCCTTTGGCCCGTATCATGCCAACCAAGCAGAATCATTCCACATTCATTTTCACCAACTGTAAGAACCTGGAACAAGCTGCAAAGGAGGAAATCACCTCGTATGCTCAAAGGAAATGCCAGCTGTTATCATACACTCGCAAACGCTACAATGGGGTCTCTCTCTATAAGAACTCTATCTCTTTGTATCCTTTCTCAATTTTTTTTTGCATTTCAAAGAAACTCTGCAGTTGTAAAATTTTCCTTATTTAACTTTGCAGGGTCTTGTTTCAGAGTCTTTGTTCAGCACTTGCTTTCCTGGATGTGGAGTGCCTTCTTGGTTTTCTCATGAAACAGTTGGATCTGAGTTAGAAGCAAAACTTCTCCCCCATTGGGATGACAAGAAGCTTGCTGGAATAGCTCTATGTGCTGTAGTCTCATCTCTTGACTGCCAAGATCAAATCTGCCGCTTGTCAGTGACCTGCACTTTTAAAGTAAAAGCTGAAGACAAGTCTTGGGTCTCTTTTACTTGTCCAGTAGGAAGTTGGACCAGAAGTGGAGACGGGAAAGACAAGATTGAGTCAGACCATGTCTTTATTGGCTACACCAGTTGCCCACAAACAATGGACGGTAACTCGGATAAATGCAATCCTAGCGAAGCCTCCCTTAAATTTACTGTGTCAAGCGGTACAAATGAGAAAAGAAAATTCAAGGTGTTGAAGTGCGGTTTAAGTTTGGTGTATGCAAAGGATAAAATCGAAAACAGTTCTCATGAAGCAAAGTACGACATGCCTGTTGGAAACAGCTTTCCAGAAACTTTAGAAGGGATAGATGGAGGAGCAAAGAAAAAGAAAGTGAAGTATGAGACGCCTGTTAATGGAAGAGTAAATTCAGAAGAAGTTGATGGAAGAGTAAAGAAAATGAAAGCAAAGTACAATATGCAGGTTGAAAAGAGCTGTTTAGAAACTTCTGAAGCAGTTAATAGAAAAGTAAAGAAAAAGAAAAACACGAGAAAGGATGACGGAAGGCTAAAGAAGAAGCAAAGATCAGTGGTCAAGCATATGGTTGAGAATCTCCAAGGGGGAGGCCAATCTGTTCTAAATGAATTCTTACACAAAACTCCATTTCATGATGAAGAAATGCAGCATGAGTAAAGATATGTGATTGATGGAAGGTAAAAGACCTTATCTAGAACTCACCAAGAGTTGAAAGAGCAGCTAATTGTAGTCTAGAAAGTGAAGGATCACCTCGAAGAAGCTGGTATTCGGTGATGATGAATTGTAGAGTAAAGAGAGACAGAGAAAAAGAGGAATATGTTTCTCTGCTCTGAAATAAGAGGCAATTCTCCATGGCGAATAAAACCCTATAATAAAGGCTATAAAATAGCATGAAAACGTACATTGTTTTAATCAAGTTTTGTACATAATCATGGAAATTCAAAAACTTTGTGTTGATTCCAAAGTTGTAAGGTCACTTTGTCGTTTTACCAATTTAGAGTATTGTGTTGTCTCAGATCTAATTTTTTTTAGACCAATCCCTCTAAGATTCATGCTCCTTCTGAGTTATGTCTTCAACTTCAAGTAGTGTCACCAAATTCCCAAGCTTGATTCTCGTTAATATCGAGAATCAAGCATATTATTTAGTTTATGGAATAATTAAGAAAAATTATACGTAAGCACGTAGTAGTTTATACTTTATAGTAATATAATCTTTATAAATATGACAATCGAAATAATCAATTATGAAAAGTAAGTCAATGCTCCATATACAACATCTTGAAGAACAAAAGTTAGTCAATTATTGATTGCAGAGAAGAACAATCTTAAAAAGAAGAATTATCAATATTGCTCAACAATTTGCAAACTTATCAAGCACATCGGCAAAAAAAAACAAGTTTCTTGCTATGGAGAAATTCTCTATTTCCAAGCTCAAAGAACAGCCACCGGAACGTCAGGTGTTCATCAGTTTCCTTGGGGTGAATTTGCGCGATCCATTCGTCACTCATCTCGTCATTCATTTGAAATGGAAGAACATTAACGCCTTTATCGACTTTGAAGATAGAGATCAACATTTAGATGTATTATTAAAGAAGATAGAGGAGTCGAAACTAGCATTGGTTATATTCTCCGACAACTATACCGAGTCACGCTGGTTTTTGGAAGAGCTGGATAAGATCAAGGATTGTCACGACGAAGGAACACTCGCGGTGATTCCAGTCTTTTACAAGCTAAAGCCATCCACCGTTAGAGATTTGGAAGGCAATTTTGGTGATTGTTTTAGGCTATTGACTCGGCGTCATCGAGAGAGGTATAAATATAAGTGGGATCACGAAGCTATTGAATGGATTTCTAACGTAACTGGCATCACCGTTGACGAGAGAAGGTACAATTTAATTTAGGGAGTATTGTCCACAATATAGAGTTTAAAATCGTCCAGAATGTACCATTTCAAAACCTTGTCAAAAATATACATTTTCGGACATTATCAATAATTATGTCTCCTTTGGACAGGAGTTCGTCTTGGATAGACATATATAGTGAATAATTCATGATATATGTTCATCGGAAACGAATTACTGCTAAATTGATCTCTAGAAAGTTGTGATTACACTTTTAGCTAGATTTATGAATACTTGGTGAAACCTTTTGTGAAATTTAGGCAAGTCATGATGTCTTTAGTGTTTTCTTCTCTTGGAATTATAGCATCGAGAGCGAAAAAGTCGATGAAATTGTGGAGGCTGTTACGAAACTGCTAGACGAAATTCCATCGGAAGGAAGCCAAATGGACTCAGTGTAAGTAGATAGATTTTAGAAGCTTTCATGAGAGTAAGGTCGTGATTAATATTAGTTATTTCCTTCACTCGTATTGCAGTTCAAACACCAGCTCCGAAAGTGAAACTATTGTGGAAGAAGTTAAGGAAACGATCAAAGAAATTACATCAAAGGATAGCCAAAAGGCTTTGGAGAATATAATCACTTCAAATGATAAGACTTTTGACATCAAACAAAACCTGAAAATAGGTTTTCTTCTGCTTATGTTTTTGTGTGTCCAAATTGCTTCTATGACACTTTTAATGTAAGTACCTTGTCTCTGGTAAAACTTATAAACTTCAATTACTTCAGTGAGATTTTTGTTGTTTGGAACAGAGATAACTCATCTCTCACTTTCTTACCAGTTATGACAGAATGGAGAAGCTCAAAAACAAAGAGATTAAGTTCGTTGACAGGTGACACTTTGCGTTTTCTACATTTTAGTTGCATCTATAAGAATATTAACCCTATCTATGTTGATTGTTTTGGTGTAAAGTACTTTCGAGAATTCCTCAATTCATGACGGTAGAGTGAAGCCACCAAACGTTCAAGTATTCATTAATTTCCGAGGAGCTGAGCTGCGCCAAAGTTTCATTAGTTATCTCGTCGATGCACTTCAGAAAAGTGAGATCAACGTCTTCATAGACGAAGAGGAGCAAAGAGGTAAAGACCTCAACAATCTCTTTAAGAGAATTGAGGGTTCTGGGATTGCCATAGTTGTGTTTTCAAGTAGGTACACGCAATCAAGATGGTGCTTAGATGAGCTTGTGAAGATTAAAGAACGTGTACACAAAGGCCTGCTCAAGGTGTGATGATGAACAATGTACATATTTCTCTACACATTTATTACATATATATAGGGAAATAAAGTGAGTTAAGATCTAAACCATTGTTATTGCCAATACAGTTGTGGTCGAGTGGTATAGCGAAAATAACTTAGGACAGCGGTAGTATGTTACCTGAGTTCGAACCTCTCTCATTACAATATATACGGCATTTAAGAGATTTTACCTGGTTTATCTGACACTTGGGTGTAGCTGAACTTAAGGCAGCAGTAGTTTTCGAACCACTTAGAATATAGAAAACAACTATTGTTATTATTACTATTGAAGGTGTAGACTATATGTTTCTTGGTACATATTACTGACTTTAGCAATGCCTTTAATTTCTATTACAAGGTGCTTCCCATCTACTACAAAGTGACTATAACCAATGTGAAAAGGCTTAAGGGAGATTTTGGTGACCATTTCAGAGATCAAGAGTACATGTATCAGTCTGATCAAGCTAAGATAAAGCGATGGAAAGAGGCAATTGAGTTTGTCTCCCATAAGTTTGCCCTGAGTTTCCATGAGACAAGGTACTATTTCTGGCCTAAACATGATTAAAATCTTCATGTCCATATAAATATAAGTCATCCTTTGTATCTAGATATTTTTCTTTCACAAATGTAGCAACACAGTGGAGGCTGATTTTGTTCGAGCAGTCGTCAAGGAGGTATTGAGAATGCTACAAGACATTTAATTTCCATAAGATTAAATTTGGTTGATTAATATAAGATTAAATTTGGTTGATTAAAATACTCTTAGAATCGAACTATGGTGTATCTTTTGATTTTAATTTTGTAATTTTATATTCTAAATTAAATTTTATTAAGTCTATTCTATGTTTTAAAAATATATCTTGTTGCATTTAGGTTTCATATTAGTTTATTAAAACATTTTATTAATTAATTATTGGTTAAAATAATAATTAGTTTTATAAAATAGCAATACATTCTACGTAACTTGGGTTGCCTAAAAAATCTTAGAAAAAACATTTTCACTTTGAAAGCTTAAATTTTTTCATTCCCAAAATAAATCTCCAACATAACAAATTTGGTGAATTAAATTTCCAAATTGCCGAGTTCTTCTTAACTTAATGGTTATGATGATTTAACTAATGACTATGACATTTAGTGTTTGATTCATCTACTCTACACAATTAATATATTGAATAGGAATTTTAAAGGTTGGACTAGGTTATGGATCGGACCTTGTCAATCCAACTGTTGACAAAGAAAAATATTTCCGAATTATCATTTGTGTGTTTGTACTCATAAAACTTAACCATAATTTATGTTAAACACTAATTATTTTAAAAAGTTTTAAAAAAATCCAAATATCTTTAAAAATTATAAAAAAAAGATAAATATGTAAACTCAATATATATATATATATATATTAAAATATTAAACAATTTAAAATTTAAATAGTCAATATAGTATTTGTAGTTATATGTTTTACTTACGGTTTTTAACACCATTTTATTCTTATAGATAATTAAGACTCCAAATGAAAAATTGATTGTAGTTGTATAAGTCAACGACGATAGAAAAGTAAACAGATCTTTCGATCGATCATTTGAAGATAAACCACAACTGATCCCTATATATTTCAAAGTTTTCTTAAAGTCAAATTGGGGTTCAAAATTAATATTGGAGGAAGACAGTAATATTTAAATAGATTTTAGACGTCAACGGTTGTTATAGTGTTATGTATATCTGTATATATTATAATTTCAATATTTATATTTGTATCAATTTTATGTGAGAGAAAAATTTCTCTGTCCAAAGTTGTTATTATATTTTAGTTGTTTTTCTATCACTCCCGCTGATATTGTTATACATTTATTGTCTTTATCACAATAATTCATTTAATTAATGCTCACTACATGGTTACCGGGTAAATTAATTCTATAATAAATATGTTGGATTAGTTCAATGATCCTATACTGTAGATGGTGAGAACATATTTTCATTCAACCACAAGTGGCAATAGTCGGCAAGAGCAATCAGAGTTTAGGAAAGCATTCCCATAGGATAGGAGTACCGCCGGATCAATAAGATCCGATCCATAACCATTATTCTCTAAATGAAGCATAGTAAAATTCGAACTCACCACTTCATGCCTAACTAAATTAGAGGTAAACTAATTAAGTCACATGTTTCTTGGCAGATTTGATTTAATTATTTTTATGTTTAAAGATAAGTGTCTTCTGCATTTTCAATGTAAAATATATATAAAATCCAGTTGTAATCCTATTAGTTCATTGTTTCAATTAAATGGAAAACAATCTATTTTTCTAGAAGAACTATTACATAAGGTAATAGCAGGTATATCGAACATAAAATATCTTACTACATCTCCTTGATAATAACATTAACAATTTAATACTACTTTAATTTCAGAAAGTTTGATTATACATAAATTAAGAAATCATAAATATTGCTTAATTATTTCACATAAATTAAAAAGTCATAAATGCTTAGTTATTTCACATAAACTCGAACGTCAATGATGTTTTTTTTTTTAATCATCGTGGCCTACTAGACAATTTAGATCTCACTGAGGAAATCGATACGCCCATGAGGGGAGGGGATCCTAAGTGACTTAAAGCCACGGTCCCAACTCATTCACTCGGCGAATGTCAATAATGTTATTATCTTTATTTATACTCTTTTTTTTTTATTAACATTGTGCTTATACTGATCTACCAATTAGTCAAGTTTCTGTATAATGCAAGTGGTAGAATTCGATACAAAACATGCAAGTGTATCTATCTTTAGTAGATATAGCACCTGCCACTAGGCTAAAGTCACTTGCCATTATTTGTACTTTTGTAGTTAATTAGTTTTATACTAAAAAGTCAAAATACATTAATTACTTAATATAGATTGTAGAGAGAAATGTATTATTTTTTTTTCAATAATTGGATCGATAAGGTTTGATCCATATTCTAAAGGTTAACTCTAAAATTCTTTTTTAAGCTATCATGCTGTAGAGGATTGGAATCGAATCCTAGTGCCAAGTCATTAGTTGGATCATTCTAACCACTAAACTTAGAGCAACTCGGCAGAAATTTATTAGTTATAATATAGAAAATATTTTTTTAACATTATTTATTGAATGAGCAAGGTATAATCCATAGTCTAAATGTCCGTCCCAAGTAGAACATATTGTAGATCATATGTTTTTTTTTTTAAAAATGTACATGTGAAATATCAATGATGAGTTTTTTTTAAAGGAAAATATGGGCTTAATAGATGATTTGGCTTGCAATCTTCTCCAAACATCTCTAGTAAGACGACTCGGATCAGTGTTCTCGGGCTTCTAGCCATGGCGGCAGTCTCCTCCTCTCCACCGCAATATCGAGTTTTCATCAACTTTTGTGATGGCAGGAACGTCGAGCTCTATGAATTTGTCAACCATCTTGTGGAGGCCTTGAAAAGTAATAGAATTAAAATTTATGTCGACATGGATCAATACAGAGGTCAAAGGGTACAAGTACAACTGAAGAAGATAGTGGAGTCAAGAATCGCTCTGGTCATCTTCTCTGGGAAGTATACAGAATCAACCTCTTGTTTGAAAGAACTAACAAAGATCAATGAGCGTATAAACAGAAGTAAACTTGTGGCTATTCCCATTTTCTACAAGTTGGAAGTCTCCACTGTGAGAGATCTAAGAGGACAATTTGGTGATGCTTTTGGGAACCTAGATGTAGATTATGCAACCAAGATTAAGTGGAAGAAAGCTTTGCAGTTCATTTCCAAGAAACAAGGCCACACGATCGCCAGGAGAAGGTAAATAAGTGGTTAAGAAAACTTTAATCTAGACTCAGAGAACTCGTCTGGACGCTGTTTGGAATGTTTGTTCTAAACGGTTTCCAGACCGTAACCGATGGTATTCGACAGCTGCTTAATCGGCAATCTCCGACAGCATCAAAACCGACAATAACCAACGGCATTCGATGGGAAGCTTACCGATGGAAACTGAAGAAATGTCTTCTGTCGGATGCTGTCGGTTTGTCCGACGGCTTCTGACAGATCTTGATTTCCGACAAAATGTCTTCTGTTCGATGCCGTCGGTTTGTTAGAAATGTCTCTACTCCGATGGCATCCGATGGGATTTGTCTGTCGGAATTAGCTATATTTTCTTGTAGTGAAATGAAATTTTTCTTGAGAGTAAGGTCATGATTATTAGTTAGTTTCTTCACTCGTATTGCAGCTCAAACACCAGCTCGGAGAGTGAAACTATCGAAACTATTGTGAAGGAAGTTAAGGAAAAGATCAGAGAAATTACATTCAGGGATAGCGAAATGACTTCAAGGGATCAACCTTTTGGAATCGGACAAAACCTGAAAATATGTTTTGTTCTGCTTTTGTTTTTTTGTGTCCAAATTGCTTCTGTGAGCACAGTTTTAATGTAAGTACTGCATAACTCATAAATTTCAATAGCTTCTTTAAAAAAATTCAGATTTTTGTTGTTGGAACAGTAATCTCTCACTTTCTTACCAGTTATGACAGAAAGGACAAGTCCAAAGACAAAGAGATTAAGTTCGTTAAGAGGTGAAACTTTGGTTGTGTTTTCTACATTTTAGTTGTATCTCTAAATATATTAACCTGCTTATCTTTGTTGACTGTTTTGGTGTAAAGTACCTTTGAGAATTCCTCAATTCATGACCAATGTAAAGTGAAGCCACCAAACATACAAGTATTCATTAATTTCCGAGGAGCTGAGCTGCGCCATAGTTTCATTAGTCATCTTGTAAATGCACTTCAGAAAAGTGAGATCAACGTCTTCATAGACGAAGAGGAGCAAAGAGGTAAAGACCTCAACAATCTCTTCAAGAGGATCGAGGGTTCTGGGCTTGCAATAGTTGTGTTTTCAAGCAGGTACACGCAATCAAAATGGTGCTTAGATGAGCTTGTGAAGATTAAAGAACGTGCACATAAAGGCCTGCTCAAGGTAAGATCTAAACCATTGTTATTGTCAACACGGTTGTGGTCGAGCAGTATAGCGAAAAAAACTTAGGATAGTGGTAGTACGCTGAGTTCTAATCTCCCTTATTACAATATTTGCGGCATTTAAGAGATTTTACCTGGCACGCCTGATATCCAAAGTGTAGCCAAACTTAATATAGCAATAGTACATTATCTGAGCTCGAACTACCGGGTTATAAAAAGACAACCATTGTTGTTATTACTATGGAAGGTGTTGACTATAGGTTTTTTTTGACACATATCAATACTTTTAATCTCTATTACAAGGTGCTTCCTATCTACTACAAAGTGACTATAACCAATGTGAAAAGGCTTAAGGGAGATTTTGGTGACCATTTTAGAGATAAGGAATACATGTATAAGTCTGATCAAGCTAAAATAAAGCGATGGAAAGAGGCAATTGAGTTTGTCTCCCATAAGTTTGCCCTGAGTTTCCATGAGACAAGGTACATACTATTTATGGTCTAAATATATCCATAGATGTTCGCTTTTTATATGCATGCACTTTTAAAGAACTTATCTAGACATTTTTCTTAACAATTTTAGCAACAGAGGGGAGGCTGATTTTGTTGGAAAGATTGTCGATGAGGTACTGAGAATGCTACAAAACATTTCCATTGTGAAAAACACCAAATTCTTTCGTTAACCTTTTTATGGAAGTGAAAAACTACTATGATAAGTATTCTTCTCTATGGATCAATTTTTCAGTTAAGGATTTTAGATATTTCATTTTTTTGGGTGTTTACAAAAGAAAACACTGCCATTTTCAACGGAAAATAAAAATCCGTCGGAAATGGCTTGGGAATTCTATGGACTGGAGAGTATGCGAATTTCGCTTATGTTAATTTAGACACTAAGTCTTAGCTGTGAGTACTCATCCTGTTACGTAAATTTTTCTTATAACTATCAATAAAAAGAGTTGGAATTATATATTTCTGGTTTTTAATTCTTGAAGAAGAGAAGTATTTATTTATAGTATCTGGATTCTTCAAGGTGATTAGTAGATGCTGTGAGTGCTTTACACAGTTTAATATCTCTACATATCAAACTGTATGTACTTTAGTTTCAAAAGATCTTGATCAACTATTGAGAAGAAAAAACAATATATTTTCTTTAAATATTCACTTCTTTAAAGGAGTCTTTTAGTATTTTATTTATAAATGGATGAATAAAATTTGATTGTCAAATATGCTACCTGAAACCCTAAACAATATTACATAGAGATTATGCGATTTTCTTAAATCGAATTTTGATAAGAAAGATACGAGCCAGCATAGATTGACTGAAAACCAATGGATTAGCCAGCTATATTTTCATAATTAAAATTTATAAGTTATATCAGTTGATGATAAAATTACAAAAATGTTCTTTCAGCCAAATTCACTTTCAAAAATAATTTTTTGATTTATTTAATTTTTAAAAGAAAAAATGATAATGATAGTAATTCTTAAATTTCTCATAATTGATGGATTACTTTGAAAAAACTTTTCAAAGTCTCAATTAACCCTTTGTTTCAGAAAAAATAATATTTAAATTCAATGTATCAACAAAAATTAGATATTAATCCAGTATTGTCTTGGTTTTGGGAAGCTTGAAGTCCGATCAGATTCACTCAATTTAGTCACAGCCATTAACAAAGGCCTGAACTTACCGGAGATCTATGGCATCCTCAGGACATCGCCAACCTTCTCCTTTCGTTTATCTCAATTTTGTTTAAGTTAGTGTCAAGATCGGTTAATCTCATTACAGATTCAATTGTAAAAGAGACTCTGCGATTCTTTATGTCAAACAGTGTTTAGTTGTTGAACCAAATTAAATAAATTTCCTTTTGACAAAAAAAAAATCCGGTATTGTCAATAGTTAGATCTATAATCCAATCTTCCTTATCCTTAACAACATTATGTGAAAGTTTTGGAATCAAATTCCTATTGAAAAAACACTAAAAACAAATATAACTATTTCACCAAATGAATTCTCCCAGATTTAAACTTACGTATAGAAAATTATACACGTGAAGGGACACTTATATTTTATTAAATTCTCCATTTAGAAGGGACACACGCATTGCTGATTAAACATTATACAATGACCAAAAAAGTATATGACGACAAGATCAATGATAATATATGCATAAATAATGACCAGATCGATGATCACCAAATAAATAATATGACTGGATAGGCATAGACTGCGACTTTCATTTCCCACTATGAGATCTGTGCCTTTGTGGCATGTGAGCACAAGTTTGGAATTTAGTTACAGCCATGTGACATAATTTTTTTTCGTCACCAATAACAAAACTTAATCCATAACTTAAATACTTTCATTAAAACAAAATACGATTTGAACTTATTACTTAGTATCAAACTAGATTTTGTTACATAATTAACTCTCATTATTCAATCTTATTGTGAACGAAAAAATTTGAGTGAACGGTGGAGTTGCGAACAAAAAAGATTTGGGATAATAATAGTAGTTAGAAAAGAATTTTAGGAATGCACGTTAGGCTATGAATCAGACCTTATACAGTAGTCAGAGATTTTTTCTTCGTTTTCCTAGCCTTTGAAAGGTAAGAACCCCAATATTTAAGGTAAGAAAAAGAGGAACAGATCATGATTATTAAAGGTAAATATTTACATAAGGTTTTGAACCCCAATATAATCTCATAGACTAAGACTCCAAAAGATTAATCGATTATATAGAAGTCAACAAGAACAAATAAGTAAACGTAGTTTTCTACTTATAGATTTCCTATTGAAGATAAAGATAAACCACAATTGATTAATTTTTAATCGTTTCAAAAAGTCAAAAGAGGGTTCAATTAGTCAATCCCAATAGATCCAACAACTAAAGTAGCTAAACTATATCCACTACAGTTAAGTTTGGAGAAACATAGTAAAAGGACATATTTAATGCTATACGTACAACTGGTAATACATCTTTTTTAGGCCAACAATCGTCTGTACGTATTTCAACAAATTGGAAACAATTGAGGTGAAGAATTGTTTACGTATTAATAGTTACCAGTTAATCCTCTAACATTTCGGAATAATAATGTGGTTCTAAAATTCAAAAATCTAGAAATTAAAAAGAAAAAATGATGGAGCGGAAACTAGATAGATGTAAGAATAATCATTGATTCTAAGAATATCTGAATAAATCAAGTCTTTTTGGGTTTGTTGAGATCTCTCTAGATCTATCGAAAACAAGAAAGAAATACACAAAAGCTCAATATTATTAATCAAATCATAAAACTGATTGAAACCCTAAACATAAGTAGTCTATTTATAAAAAAGCCTAAAAACCGTAAAAGACTCAAAAACCCTAATCTTAATTATAATAAAAAATATATTAAAATATACAAAATACAAATAAAAGATAAGAATCTTAATTACAAGTGGCATTTAGTCCAGTGACAGAAGTAAGTCTACTAAATGGCAGACGCACTTACACAACCCGAGATTGAATCCCATCGTCTATATTATGCAGGAACTTGGCTAATGACCCGACTAGTTGTAACCCAATATTGTTGGAAAAAAAGAAGATAAGAATCCTAATACTACACTGCATCAAAAAACCAGTGAAAAGACTACGGAGTCTTGAAAAAGTTTCTAGATAAGATATTGTCATCTAACGATCAGCTAATGGTTCTAGCAATCGAGGGTCGATTCCTACATACTATGCGTAAAAGATTAAAAATATCACGTATACCATTTATTTTATCAATAACATTATTAGTCATAGATCAGTATCTTCAGCTAGTTAGTAGATTTTAGACGTCAACGATTGTTTATGTTGATGATTTCAATTATCGTACCATGGTACAACATTCAACTGCGACGGCCACTGCATTAAATTATTTTCATGCAGCCGGAAGAAAATGATCTAATGCAAAATAATAATTATTAAACCCTTTATAAAAAAAAATCAAATTAATAATTATTACTTTCTCCTTTAATAAGTGTTGTTAGGCACTTAATTTTTTGTTTTTAAACTAAGTGTTTTTTTAGTAATTTGGTCGATAACCTTCCAAAACCTTAATAATATTCTATGGGACAAAACTTATTCCCCAAAGTTGAATTCAGATGAGGAAAACTAAGATATGATACTTAATCATTTGACCAAAGACATTTTTTAAATTTATGTATTAATAAAATTTCTTAAAAGAATTATAAATATGTTGAGTTGGTTCAAGTATTTCCAAATGTGAAACATTTTGTCCATTCGTAAATATTTTCCTTTTAGTAGAAAGAAGGAATCGAACCCTAGATATCATAGTTACTAGCTGGATATTCTAACCACCAGACTAAGAACAACTCGGCATTCGTAAATACTTTAAGTGGTAAGAAAACCGGGATTTCTATTCAAAGATTAGTCTAGACCTAAATAATTAATTTTTATTTTCGATAGGGGTGAATAAAAATTTTATATTGGTGAAATATCTACAATTAAAATAAAACAGGAGTAATATATATATTTTGAAAGAAATCTAGGCTTAATAAACGATTTTATTTGCAGTTGTCTCCAAACAACTTAACATACTGATGTTCTCTGGCTTCTCTTCATGACATCATTATCTTCCTTTCCACCGCAACAAGTTTTCATCAACCATTGGGACGGCCAAAACGTCCAGCTCGATGGATTCATCAAAGATCTCAAGGACGCCTTGAAAAGTAATAAAATTAACGCATGTACCACAAAGGACAAGGAGAAGGACAAGGACAAAGACAACGAAAAAGACAAAGACAGTAGCCGAAAGGTACAAGCAGAACTGAAGAGTAGATTGGAGCCGAAGATCGCTCTGGTTATCTTCTCCGGGAAGTATACAGAATCAACTACTTGCTTGAGGGAGCTAGCAAAGATCAATGAGTGTGGAGAAAGGCAAAGTGGTGGCTATTCCCATCTTCTTCAAGTTGGATGCATCCACTGTCAAAGACTTAAGGGGACAATTTGGTGATACTTTCAGACATTTGAAGGCATCTGAAGAAAAGGTTGCATGGAAGGAAGCTTTGCAGTCACTTTCCAAGACATCGCACCACAAAATGGAAAAGAAAAGGTAATTAACTAAGTGGTTGAGTATGAATCAAAAGCTTTGACAAAATTTAGAACCTTTCATGATATTAGTTGTTTTTCCTCAATGTTATTGTAGCCCAAACCCTCGTCCCAAGAGTGAAATCGTTAATCATATTGTGGAGGAGGTTAAGGAAAAGATGAAAGAGATGACATTGGAGGAAAGCCAAAAGGCTTCGAAGCCTGAAAGTATTTTAAAAGATTGCTGCAACAAGAGATTATGCCACAAGAAAAGGTAACTAAGTAGTTGAATATCAATCGAGAGCTCGACATATCTCACATCGTAAATTGGGTCACTCTAAAGAACAATCTATTTATTATCAATTGGTTTTGATTTGGAAATCCATAATTTATCAGCATGTATTAATTATTTTCGTCACTCGTATTGCAGCCCAAAAGTGAGCTCCTTGAGTGATTTTTTATGAAGATAGCTAAGGGATGGATGAAAGAAACCGCACTAAAGACATTGGAGGAAAGCCAAAAGGCTTCGAAGCCTGAAAGTATATTAAAAGATTGCTGCAACAAGAGATTATGCCACCAGAAAAGGTAACTAAGTAGTTGAATATCAATCGAGAGCTCGACCAATCTTAGAACTTTTTATGACCATATGTTAGATAGTGACATATCTCACATCGTAAGTTAGGTCACTCTAAAGACCAATCTATTCATTATCAATTGGTTTTGAGTTGGAAATCTATAATTTATTACCATGTATTAGTTATTTTCTTCACTCGTATTGCAGCCCAAACGTGAACCCCTTGAGTGATTTTTTCATAAAGATAGCTAAGGGAAGGATGAAAGAAACCACAGTAAAGGGAAGCCAAAAGGCTAATGAGAAAATATCAAAAGATGGTTACACACAAAGCTTGAAAATATGTTCTGTTTTGCTTCTCTTATTTATTCTCCAACAACTTGCTTATATGAGAGAGTAAGTATCCTTTTATTTTTTCTTTGTGCATTATAATTTTCAGTTGCTTCTTACAAATTTTAAGGTTTTTATTCGTCTCTCGATTTCTTACTAGTGATAAGAGAACAGAGAAGCTCAAAGAGATAGAATCTAACTTGCCTCTACCTAGTTTTCCTTCTCCGCCGATGAGCTCGAGCCAAATAATGTAAGTAGTATTTTAGGTTTATTTATTGCAAACATGTGTATATTTCAATTGCTTCTGATTAATTTTGATCTTCCATTTGGGTCAGGATCGTGGGTTCTAATACCACGATAAATTATGAGCTTTCAACTCAAAACAATTGGCAATGAGTGAGTTGGCCTTTAGATCATATATATTAAATTAGAATGACCTCAACTTCCGATGTGAGATATCAATCATATTCTAACAACATCTTAAAAGTTTTAAAACTTATTGTTGGGATAGAGATAACACCTTTGGGAAGTGTTTTTAGTTAAATAGTTGAGTGGCACATCTGCTATTTTTTCCACTCGAGTTTAAATACAAAGAGTCGTGCTTGCCTCACGTGAATCTCTAAAAATATTAACTATATATATGATATATCTTTTGGTGTGAAGCCCTTTCAAGTTCTTTTCAAGAAAAGGCAAAAAGAGGCCACAAGTTTTCATCAATTTCCGAGGAGCTGAGCTGCGCCAAAATTTCATTGGTTATCTTGTGGATGCACTTCAGAGAAGTGAGATCAACGTCTTCATAGACAAACGAGGGAACATAGGAGAAGATCTCAACAGTCTTTTCCAGAGGATAGAGGGTTCTGGGATTGCCATAGTTGTGTTTTCGAGTAGGTACACGGAATCACATTGGTGTTTGGATGAGCTTGTGAAGATTAAAGAGCGTGCACAGCAAAGCCTTCTCAAGGTGCGATGATAAAACATTTATATATATATATATATATATATATTTACGGTAATTGAAATTAATGAATGTAGTTTTCAAAGAATTCATAGCACTTGGACTAGTATTAAACAGATGTCTAATCATNTATATATATATATATATATAAAAGTTGTATCTAGGGAAATAAAGTGAGTGTAAGATTTAGACCAATATGAATATTACTATAAATCTTTTGACACATTGTTAACTTTGGGAATATCTTTACTCTCTATGGCAAGGTGCTTCCCATCTACTACAAGGTGACTATAGGCAATGTGAAAAGACTAAAGGGAGAATTTGGAGACCATTTCAGAGATAAAGAATACATGTATCAGCCTGACGAACCTATGATAAAACAATGGAAAGAGGCAATTGCTTTTGTCTCCCAAAAGTTTGCCTTGAGCTTCGATGAGAGAAGGTACGATTTATATGGTCTAAATGTATCCAAACGTATATGTGTAGTTTAACAATAACATAGAAAGTTCAAAGGAAAGTAATTAAGGATCCAAGTCTAGGAGTAGTATAGCAAATGTTTGGAACATATATATTTGATTTAATGGTTTACTTAACTAGTTCCTCGAAGATGTTAATATATATAATGTAGTGTATAAGTTGTTAATATATATAATGTAGTGTATAAGTATAACTCAATAATTATGGTCTAGTGGTTGTGGAGCTTGAGAGGGCTAAAATTTCGTATTTGGTCGTCTTCCGAGTTTGATACATGCTAGAAACTTTATTACACATAGGTTAGTTGGTTCTGAGTTTCCGTTCAGATGTTGCACATAATGACAAATATCTAACGATCTTTATCTCTTTTTGTGTGTTTTTCAACGAGGTTATATCGTGTGGTCCATCCTAAGATTGTATGATTTTTTGTTAGATCTAACAAAATTCATAGAAGTCCTTCTTTATTTGCAACTCTCTTAATATGCATGCATTATCAAGTGTGAACTTTAAAGAACTGATCTCAGACATTTTTTTAACAAATGTAGCAACACAGTGGAGGCTGATTTTGTTCGAACTGTGGTTGAGGAGGTATTAAGAATGCTACAAGACATTTAATTTTCCATAGTAAAAATCAGCCTATCCTTTCGTTAACCTTTGTTGTAGCTAATAAAACAAAGCGGAAGCTCAACGTTTTTAGTCAAGGTTTTTCTATTTTATTGATTTAAAAGTCTGTTTAATTTTGTTTTGCTAATGTTCATTAAATTTAGAAATAAAGTCTTAGTTGTGATAGTTATGCATACTAGAGAGAGCTCTAAAGGTTTAGTGGATTAGGCCAAAAGGTTGATTAATTACATTATTGTTTTTTTTAAGTGAATAATAAGAGTTCGATACTTTTCTGGTTTCCGGATTCTTTTAGGTGATTAGGAAGTGTTATGATTGCTTTAAAGAATATTTATTGAATTAGAGATTATAATGGACTTAAAAATTTCTGCAAAATATTTTGTGCTATTTAAGTATTGATTTTTAAATTTTAATCAAAACCATGTGTTAGTGTAATTATGTTATTTGTATATATACTTGTAAAATTAACCTCTTGTTCAACATTAAGAATTTAAATATGCGTTTATTTTTATAACGGATCTGAAGAAATTTGGTAGTAGACTTTTTTAATGCAAAAATTTATAATTTTTACTTTGAATTTGTTACTTTGAATTAGATTTTCAATTAACTCTACATAGTTTTAAAATTAAACAAAATGCTGCATAGATATTCCAAACTTACATAGATTTCCAAATCTATTAAAACCAAGCATTTATGAATCCCTAAAGATTTCTTTAATTTGGACCAATATCAAAATGTACTTATTCTCCAAAGAACTCTTAAAGGGTTCAAAAGTGATATTAATTAAAACGAGTTCTTATAATTACAGAAAAATACAATTAAACACTTATTTAGTTTTATGAATTTGAAATTAACCTTTTGGCGCATGTATGAACTAAGTGGGTTCTGAAATATTCAGAGATTAGTGTAAACTCTCATTTCGCTTAATTTTCGGATGATCTAGACAAATTTGGATGATCTGAAGTCATGCAATCTAAAATTTGAGGGTTTTTCTTTGAGAAGGCCAAGCATGATCGAGCTGGTCCAAGGAAATTCAAATGTGTGAGTGACTTTGTCGGAAACTAAGTTGAGTTTGAGGAAGTTAGACCATTCGAGAAGCTGGGCTAACCTAGATTGAGCTAGAATAGTTAAGCAAGTTTTTTTGAACTAAATCCTACAGTTATTTAGACAATGTGTAAATTTTGGACAAAGCTGGAAGATTAAGGAGCGTGTGAGATTAAGGCAGTTGGAAAGAAGGATGGTGCTATCTATGTGAACTAGAACCTGAAATCTAAGTGATAAGAAGAACATAATCTAACTAACTCTTCAGCCAATTTGTGGCCGGAATTAACCTCTATCCAGATTAGAATATGATTTGTGGGTTAGGACGTCTCAATTAGCCTCTGTGATAGCACAAAAAGCTATTCAAATAGTATAGTATGACACCCTTTTAATTATTACATTAATATTTCCCATATACAAGAGAAATGCATAGTTAATTATACATTAAAAATGACCCTATCGATTACCAAAAAAATGATGATAAGATCGATGATCAAAAAGATAAAATATACTGAATGATCACCTAATTATTTTCGATCCTTTCATGAAAGTCAAATTGAAGTTCAATTAAAATACTTAAGGCATGCCGAATAATTATTAAATTTCGAGGAAGACAGTAATTATTAAATAGACTTTTCAGGTCAACGATTAATTAAGGTTATTCATATCTTGATGATTTCAATTATCCTACCGTATAGATAGTGACATTAACTAATTCTAATGCAAAATAACAAGTGGCATTTAATGTAAAAAATTTAAGCTTATTAGGTTAATGTATTAATAAGATACATGAAATTACGAAGTTATGTACTCCATCTGTTTTTATTATCTAATGTTTTGGAAAAAAATTGTTTTATTTTAGTTGATGTTTTAAGATTTCTATGCAAAATTTAATGTGTTTTAGTGTTTTTGCCTATTTAAATTCGGCAGATTGATTAGATTATTTTGGAAATTGTGATAAAATATATTTTGTTTAGAAAAAATAAAATAATTACTATTTTTGTAAAATGTGTGAAAATCTCTAAACATAAATTATAAAAAAAAACTGAGGGAGTAATATAATAAGTATACGTATTTTTCCACAACTAACTATTTTTGATCGTTTCATAAAGTCAAATTGGGTCATTTAATCTGAGTCCTAATAGATCCAACGAATAAGGTACTTAAGCTATATCGAACAAATAAGTATATTTAGAAGTAGAGTGTAATAGTTATATAGATTTGACGTCAACGATTGTTTATAGTTATGCATATGTTGATAACATAATTTAACTTAACCAGTTTTCATTCATTTAACCGAATGATTAAATTAAATTTTTTCCATGCATCATGAAGAACATAATTAATCTAATGGAAAATAACAATAAATTAGTACAGTCTCCAAATATAATTCAGTGTAGTTCTAGGTTTGAATTTTTGTTTAATATTCAGTAGGTTTAGAATTTTCAAAGTAGAATTTAAATAAAAAATTTTCGTAGAATTTCTGTTAGTTTATTTCCTAATGACTATTTATCTCTCTCAATTTTTAAAAGAAAGAGTAGGTTTTGAAAAGGGTATATGCCAATAGAGGTATTTTTGAAAATCACGACTAAGTATTCAAAGTGTTTTTGATCAAGTGGTTAATCTCAATTCTACCGTTTTTTTTTCACTAGAATTTGATTGTTTTGACCGAGTCGTGTAATTTCTACTATATATTTGGCTGCATTTGTCTCCAAACAAGTTAGCTATATGACTTGAATTTAGTGTTCTCTCCAGCTTCTAGCCATGACAGAAAAATGCCTGAAAATTTGTTCTGTTTTACTTCTCTTATTTACTCTCCTACAAATTTCTTTTATCAGGACACCTACTTTAAAGTAAGTATCTATTACTTTTCTTTTTTGGGTTTTTGTTTTTCTACATATTAATTCTATCTCTAAAAAGATTAACCATATGTGTTATCTCTTTTGGTTAAAGCACTTTCACCAACTCTTCGATAGAAGGTAAAGTCAAGCCACCGAACATTCAAGTTTTCTTAAACTTTCGTGGAGTTCACCTGCGTGACAATTTCATTAGTCATCTGGTGGATGCACTTGAGAGAAGTGAAGTCAACTTCTTCATAGACAATGACCAACCAGTAGGTATAGACCTCGATAACCTTTACACGATAATCGAGGAATCTGGGATTGCCATAGTTATGTTGTCAAGCAGGTACACAGAATCAAATTGGTGCTTGGACGAGCTTTCGAAGATTAAAGAATGTGCGCAAAAAGATCGGCTTAAGGTGTGATGAGGAACATCTAAATCTCACTCTATATATGTATACTTGTCAATATTACTATTACTAAACCAAGTGGTCTTGGGTAGTAGTTTCCACTTGAGGAGTATGTCACCTTACTGGTCTAGGCCAGGGATCGATCTCAAATACGAAATACTAGTTACTTCCATTTGGTAAGAGACTTTCAAATGAGATTCCCTGGCTCGCGAGAGAATTATGGTGAAAGGAGATAATGCGTCAGTTCTCAGTCTCGGATACTTCAACCCTCTGAAGAGGATAATATGAAGTCTCCCTGATCAGAATCGGCGGTCTCCATGAACTAGAATCTCTCGTTAACCAAAAAAAAAAAGAATGTTATTATTACTATAGGAAGTGTACACAATATATCTCTTAACACATATTACTAACTTTGGAAATATCTTTAACTATACAAGGTGTTTCCCATCTACTACAAGGTGAATATATCCGATGTTCAAAATCTTAAGGGAGAATTCGGTGACAATTTCAGAGAGAAAGAAATCAAGTGTAAGTCTGATCCAGCTAAGATAAAACGATGGAAAGAGGCAATTGAATATGTCTCCCAAAAGCATGCCCTAAAATTCGATGAGACAAGGTACTATTTGTTTTTACATGCATGCACCATAGACTATGATTTTAATCAAAACTCATCTCGACAATTTTTTTTCATAAAAAATGTAAATGTAGCACTGGAAAGGAGGCTGAATATGTTCGAAAAGTCGTCGAGGAGGTATTGAAAATGCTACAAGACATTTCAGTAGTGAAAAAGAAGCCAATCTTTTAATGGTTCAAAGCCGGTCCGAAATTGTTTTATGCATAATAAAAAAGTTGTAGCTCAACATATTGTTTTTTTTTATGGCATCAAACATGTGAAAAGAAAAAGAAATCAGTGAATTAAAATAATTTTCCGACTTGAACCTTGAGATTTGCCATCTTGTCTTGCACCATTGTGGATTTGGAGAAACCATAAACTTGATATTTGTTATCATTTATGAATGAATGTGATCTTTGAGAAAAAAAAAAATCTTTCCGACATTCATCTACAACTTCTGGTTTCCATAACCGATTTATTTTACAATGTTTCGGTCATTTAGATCGACGTGAGGTTGAGATAGTTGTAAACTGTTTTCCAGCTTTCGTAGTTGGTGGGTTCTTCTTAGTGTTAAAACTATCGATAAAACCTGATCGATAACCCAAAAGGTTGAATTTTTGATGTCAAAACTATTATCTAAGTTATAAAAACTACCAAACTAAAAAAAATCATTTTTCAACAATTAGATCGATAAACAGGATCAGAAACAACGAATCTATTTATGATAAACGGATCCATTTTGCAAAACAAACTAATGATAACCCAAATGATAATCCAAAAGGTTGAATTCCTGATGTCAAAACCATTATCTAAGCCATATAAACCACTAAAAAAAGTTTGATCATAAGTAAACCTTTTTTTTAACATTGGATCACTACTAACCCATGATATAGATAAAAAAACTCGATCCCTAGATATACAAGTGTGTCTGTTGTTTTGTAGATTTATCTATATCACTAGACTAAAGGCCACCTACGATATAAGTAAATATCTTAACAAATGATATATAGAAAACTTCATATCTATATTTACTTACTTAAGATTTTTGAACACCAATATATTCTTTATAGATTAAGACTCCATAATAATAATTGATTGTAGTCTAGTCAACAAAGGCAAAACAAAACAAAACAAAAACCAAATGTATCTCTCGCATTCAAGATAAACGTATATATATATCACAACTAATTATTAACCTTATCGTTTCAAAAAGGTCAAATTGGGTTCATTCAATCAGTCCTACATCCAACACCTAAATTAAACACCTAAAGTAAGCTATATCAAAAAATAATTATATTTGGAGGAAGACTATAACAATTTTAATGATTTGACGTCAATTTGTTGATAACATGATTTAATTTAACCACTTCATTCATTCAACTAAGACGGCAATCGATTGATCGACTTACAATATTTACATTATCAAGAACATAATCTAATGCAAAATAACAGGTGGCCAAATTTATTTAAGTGTAGTTCTAAGTTTGAATTTTGTTTATATTTATATGTTTTGTTCACGTCATATTGTTAAGAGTTTAATATGAATGTAGTAGAAAATTTAATATCATTTTTAATATATTTGAAATATAATTGAATTTTACTTAGATGGGTGATTAAGAAAATCCAGCTAATGACATTAGCATTATGGGTTTGATCCTCTCCACTATATATAGTTTAATTAAAACGAGATTTTAGAATGTATGACTAAGCTATAGATTGGATCTTGTTTATTAGAATATGGGCTTCCAACTCAAAACCAATTGGCAATGACTGAGAAAACAATATCTTATATATATATTAGTGAGGATCATTTCCAACTTCCGATGTGAGATATTATTTCCTAATACGTTTCTTCGAGATGATGACTTTTTGGCCATTAATCTCGTATGTTCGGAGATGGATCGACTGCACCAATATTAGGCATGAGTTGTCGATAAATAGTCCACTTTGGGTCGGATCGGGTTGGACAGTGTGGACCGTGGGCTCTGATACCATATTACAGTATGGACTTCCAACTCAAAACCAATTGGCAATGAGTGGAGAGGTCCATGCATATCTTATATATATTAGAGAGGATTTTTTCTAACTTTCGATGTGGGATATTATTCTCTAATATTGTTGATACAAATATTACAAAAAAAATTGGGTTCATAGCCCACTCTCGGATGCTAGAACCATTAGTTAGAGCATGCAATCATCAGACTTAGAGGACCTGACGAAATATTATTAATTAAGATAACATTTTTTTTTTGAAAAAAAATCTGGGCTTTAATAGACAATTAATTTGGCTTGCATTGGTTTCCAAACAACTTAGCTAGAGGACTCAAATCAGTATTCTTTGGCTTCTGGCCATGACGGCATTCTCCTCCTCTCGACCACAACATCAAGTTATCATCAATTTTTATAATGACTCCAAGAACGCCCCGCTCCATCGATTCTTCGACCAACTCGTCAAGGCCTTGAAACGTAATACAATTAACGTTTGTACCAACACGGACAAAGACATAAGCCAAAATGTAAATGTCCAATCGAAGAGTAGGGAGCCGAGGATCGCTCTGGTTATCTTCTCCGGGAAGTATACAGAATCAACTACTTGCTTGACGGAGCTAGCAAAGATCAACGAGTGTGTGGAGGAAGGCAAAGTGATGGCTATTCCCATATTCTTCAGGTTGGACGAATCTACCGTCAAAGACTTAAGGGGACAGTTTGGTGATACTTTGAAACATATGAGTCATGTGTCTAAAGAGACCAAGAATAATTGGAAGGCAGCTATGAAGTCAATTTCCTATGAACCAGGCTACAAAGTCGACAGGGAAAGGTAACTAAATGGTTAAGTATCAATCAAAAGCTCGACAAATTTTATAACATGTCATGATCTTATTGCAGCGAAAACTATATTGTCAAGAAAATTGTGGATGCTGTTGAGGAAAAGATGAACAAAATTACATTGGAGGAAAGCCAAAAGGCTTCAAAGCCTAAAAATATATTAAAAGATAGGCTGAATATTTGTTGTGGAATTTTGCTTCTCTTATTTACTCTCCAACAATTTTTTTATACACATTTAGAGTAAGTATCTTTTTCTTTTGACAAAAATGATAATAATTTTCAGTTGTTTCTTTCAAATTGTAAGATTTTTTGTTGTTGGAATAGAGATAACTCATCTCTTATTTTCTTACCAGTAATGAGAGAACAAAGAAGTCCAAAGACCAAAATATTGGTAACTTCTATTGCAGGTGACATTTTGTTTGTTTTTCTACATATTTATTGTATCTCTAAAACTTTTAACCATATGTTATCTCTTTTGGTATTAAGCACTTTCACCAACTCTTCAATAAATGGTAAAGTCAAGCCACCAAACATTCAAGTTTTCATCAACTATAACGAAGATCAGGTGGGCCAAAGTTTCATTAGTCATCTGGTGGATGCACTTGAGAGAAGCAAAGTCAACGTCTTCATAAACTCAAAAGAGAAAATAGGTGTAGACCACAAGAACCGTTTCAAGAGGATCGAGGGTTCTGGGATTGCCATAGTTGTGTTTTCGAGCGAGTATGCGGAATCAGATGATTGCTTAGACGAGCTTGTGAAGATTAGAGAACGTAAGCAAAAAGGTCTTCTCAAGGTGTGATGAACAACATCTCTTTATATGATTATCTTAACCAATGTTAAAATCTAAACTAAATATACTTTCCCACTAGGCTATCACCATGTCCGGCCCTGTGCATGTGCAAAGAGTGCATTTGTACATGGGCATTCGTAAAATTCGGCACACTTGTAGAAAGTCAGCTATATTTTTGCAAGTCTGCCAGATTTTTGGTAGACTTAAAGAAAGTTTGATGTTTGGCAGACTTGCAGGAAGTCTGCCAGATTTTTGGTAGATTTGCAGGAAGTCTGCCAAAACATTGGCAGAATTGCAGGAAATCTGCCAGATTCCAGCATACTTGCAGAATTTGATCAGAACAAAAAAAATTTCAATTATGTAACCCTAAAACATATAGTTTGGCTTGAGATTAATTATATCTTTCCAAATTATCTACTTATCTTAACCTAAAAAATTAATAAATTCATTTTTTTTCTATTTTTATAAAAAATATGTATTTTGGTAATTAAAGATATCAGAGAAAAATAGGCTATATAAATAATTTTTAAAAAGTAGGTTATTTAAGTAATTTATAAAATAAACTAGGTTATTTAAGTAAATATCCCAATATAATAGTTAGGGAATTAAAACTCCACTAATTTCGGTTTAAATCGGTTCAATTAGAGTTCTAAATCTCAAACTAAACTATTATTCTCGGATAAATAAGTTTAAAACTTTCATCTCAGGGAGATTTAGATTTTTAGATCGTTTAGTTTAGTGCTATTATCAGGACAACAAGAATGCTTAGTTTGGTGTAGATCTCGTGCTATATATAGATCATTTATTATTACTAACTTTGACATTACCTTAACTCGTTCTATCACAAGGTGTTTCCAATCTTCTACAAGGTGCGTATATCCGATGTGAAAAACCTTAAGGGAGCATTCGGTGACCATTTCAGAGATAAAGAACGCATGTACAAGTCTGAAATAGATAAGATAGAACGATGGAAAGAGGCAATTGAGTCTGTCACCCATTTGCACGCCCTAATATTCGATGAGATAAGGTACTATTTGTTTTTACATGCATGCACCATAGACTGTGAACTTTATAAAGAACTTATCTCGAAAAAATTTCTGAACAAATGTACAAGTAGCACCGGAGGGGAGGCTAGTTTTCTTCGGAAAGTCGTCGAGGAGGTATTGAAAGTACTACTTGACATTTCCGTGGTGAAAGAGAAGCCGATCTTTTGGTAGTTCAAAGCTGGTCCGAAGTTATTTTAAGCCTAAAATTATATTGAAAACATTGTTGCTGTACATATTGTTTTTTTTTCTAATCTTCACAAATCTTTTTAATTTTAAACTGTTTTCTTTATTAAAAAAAACAGAAACATTACTTTTCTTTGTCATGAAATATAATTTTTATGCCGAGTACGTGTGACCTAATGGTAGAGGGCACTTTAGTATTCCTCAGGCACCCGAGTTCGATTCTTTCTAGATGTAAGAGAAAAGAAAAAAAAATTTGGTTATGAATCGGACCTTTGTCGATCCTATTAGTACTAAAAAAGGAGTATGGTTGACAAAAAAAAAAAAAATTTTATGCCGAGAGAGATAAACTACTCATAATGCTTTCTTTACAAATTCTCTAGGTGCTAAGGATTGAGTCTTCTCCTTGTAATAAGGAAGCAGGATAAAAGTCTATTAGGCCCGTTGATAGAAAACAAAAATTCTAGCTTTTTAAGAAAAACTTATTTATCAATTTTTTAAAAATTTTAAGTTCTCATCCAAATTTTTGTTTTATAGATTTCATTGCTAAATTTTTTTGATCGTTTGCAAGTGGCGTTTATGCCCTTTAATTCAGTGGCTGATGGTAAATCCACTAAAGGAAGACGTACATGTACAACCAGGGATTAAGTCCCATCGCTTACGAGATTTATGTAGGAATTGACTAATGGACCGGCTTTTATGGTCTATATTAATATTGCTGTTGACAAAAAAAAAATTTTAATCGTTTTTTTTGAGAGATAGTAGAATGTAAAAAAAAATTACCCACATCAACTTTGAAATATAAATTTTTTTTATAGTCACTATAAATAAGGAAGTGGTGTTCGCGACAAATATTTAAGAAATATTGAAGAAAGTGACAAGTTTAATAATAGTAGAACAAGTGGAAAGACTGCAGAAAAAAAAAGTATCAACATAGTGTCCAAGTAGGACACACCATAACCACTTACCAATCAGTTGATTTTTATCGAGTTTGATGATGTATATTGATTTATCCTCCACTGCACTCGTAGAATCTGTTGAACTTCCTAATGGTACGTGTTCAACTACATCTCCATACAGCTAGATTGTATGGGCAGTTGAATAAAGCATGATCCAATGTTTCAAACTTAGAGCAATATCGAAAACATGTTTGAGAAACCTGCATATTGCGTACTTGTAGGTATTCAGCAATGGCTAATGGGTGGGAATCTATTCGCCAAAGGAAATGTTTCAATTTCGATGCAATGTTCAATTTCCAAGTCATTTGCGAGATTCCGATGTGGTGCCAAGGATGATTTGGATGCAGTATCTATTAGATTATTTATGGACTTCCAATTCAAATATAATTGACAATGAGTAAAATAGTCTATATCTATAATATGTTGGAGTATAATTCATTTTTTTCATAATGTAAGATTTTCTAACATGTCACCTCCATATGTGAGTGAGTATTAGTCCGAACCCATAATCTTGGAGATACTTTAACTAGATGGGTTAGCATCCATTGGGCATGCCACAATTAGACGTGATAGTATATATTAGGTCAATCTAAGCTCTGGTATTATAGTAGATTGTGAGCTTTCAACTCAAATTTAATTGATAATGAGTAAGTGATCTACATCTCTTATAAGTATGAATAAAATTCTATTTCCTTCCAACTTGAGTACACGATTGATTGTGCTAAATGTATAGCTCGATTCAATTTATCTGAGAAGGATATAAAAAGCTATTTTAATAAATAATATGAAATTGTATGGTAACATGATTTAATTTTTTTCGTCAACAATTAGATGTGAAAGACCGATTTATAGTTTAAAATCTACTTCATAAAATTTATTTTTAATTTACTAACTGTAACTAAGAAGAACTCAGCCGAAATATGATTGGATCAATATTTTTTTTTGTCAACTTTACTCTTTTTTCAAAAATAATTAGATCAACAAGGTCCAATAACAAAATTGCACTAACTGAAGTTTGACCCGAGAAACAGAACAGAAATCAACTTAGAAAAGCAGGTTGGGGTATGGGTCTAGGTTTAACAATTTATCCTATTGGATATTTTATAAAAATACATGTGGGTATCAGGTGGAGTCCGGTTCTTACTCGGAACCTATTGTATACCCGATTGCTTTTTGGGTACTCAAAAATTCTTTCAAGTATACATGTATTTTTTAGGTATACAGGTATTTGGGTCCGGATCTTAGGTATTTGAGTATTTTTACGTTATTTTTTAAGTATTTTGAATAATATATGAGAATTTTGAGTACATAGGTATTTTTTGGGTATTCAAGTATTTGGGTTCGGTTTCGATGGGTCATTGGGTAATTTTCAGGTATTTGGCTATTCAAATATTTTTTGGTTCTTAAAAAATTTGTACCCGAACTAAACTAGTCATAACCCGAATGAAATTGATCTGGACTCACACTGAAATAGTAGCATATCCTAAACATGGATATAAAACTCTCTTATCTGTAAAACCTGAATCCGAAAAGAAATGATTCAAACCAACCTAAAAACCCGAATACCTAGAGTTAGAGCTGGACGGGATTCAAACTCATCACATACTATTAAGTTACATCAGAGACAAACCAACTCAACCAATTATTTTTGGCAATTACCTTTTATATAAAAAAATGGAAAACAATAAAAAAAAAGATAAGAAAGCATCACCACAAATAGTTGAAATCTTTTACTTGGGGGCCCAAATTTTATTGTAATTTCGAGAGAGACAAGAGTCCAAAACTCACTTTATTTTATGCTAATAATCATTATCAATCGAGACGGTTTNTTTTTTTTTTTTTTTTTGTATGAATCAGCAAACAACGTAGCCATGGAAATCGCTTTGTGTTCGATTTTTAACAATCTTCAACTTTCTTGTACCAAAACTTCTCTTTCCACTCGATATTTGAGTGACCGATCATCACACGACACTAGAGTAAGCAATTCCTTGCCTTTTTCCAATTTACCAGGAAAATCCCAGATTCTCGGAAAATGTTTGCGATCGCAGAAATTTTCTGCGATTTGCTTATCAGCTAATCGAGAAGATGTAAGCCCATCTGATGAACTAGCTGTGATACTTGAAGTTGATGGGTAAGTTCCGATTTTGAAAAAGCTTCAAACTTTCCTGGGATTGTTGAGTTTGAGCAAGTTATTGGTTTTGATTCAGTGATTGCTAACTTTTGATTTTATGGTTTTGGTTACTGTTTCTCAGGGTTATGATTGATACATGGTCAAGTAATCGCCAGGCATTCAATGTAGGTGCGGCTTGCACTATTAAAACTAAAAATTCATGAGATTTTTGTGCTCAGTGATTGTGTTTCTCTTTTCTGATGTTGTTGCTTCTTATTGTGAATATCAGCTTTTCAAAAGCTTGGCCTTGATTGTGCAAATTGGCCTGAACCAGTTTATTCAGACCTGTTGAGGTATATAATTTTAACAATCAGTGACTTATGTTTCCTGTTAGGCTTTTGGTTGCTTGAAGAACCAAGTTGTTTCCAATCATGTCCCTTACTAAGCTGATAATTTTGCTTCATTCAAGCGGTGTATGCTTTTTTTTTTTGTGTCTTACAGTCATAAACAATGGCTAATTTCCCCTTCGAGTACCCTAGATATGAGTAGACAATTAGACTGAATTCATTTTACAACTGCATTTCAGTGTCTGAAATTGTTTGAGTTGATTGTTACCAGAAAGGGTGCTGCTGATGAAGAGAAAATGTTGAATTTGTATTTCAACCAGGTAAAGCTTCAAATTTTTGCTTAAGAATCATCATTGAAATGCAACCACACGGTTATCAAAATCTGACAGCTTCTTTATCCACATCTTTTCAGATTGGCTGGCCTTCATCGTTGCCAACAAATGAGAAAGCGACTTTTGTAAAAAGTGTATTGCGAGAAAAGGTTGCATGCATACTTGAACATGATGTTATTTTGAGCTAACTATATTCTCGTCGAAGTTAAAGTTTTATATCGCCATCAATTTCTTAACTCCACTTGTTTGTTGGCAGAAAAATGCAATGGATGAGTTTGTGATATCGAAACGCTTGCCTTTGAGATCTGGAGTTCAAGAGTGAGTCTCTTAGATTGATTCAAGACAGAAAAAAAGAACCACAGCTTTTTCTATTATACTTGTAAATCATATTGTCTTACCCAGTTACCTTTTTGAGCTGTAGGTTTATCGATACTGCATTCACGGAGAGTGTACCTGTTGCAATCGTTACAGCCTACTGCAAGAGTGGAGGCAAAGTAGCTCTGTAAGGAGCTAAGCTCCCAAAAACATGAGCATAAACAAGATACTACTTTTTGTTCCCTGTTATTTCTCAATATGTTAAATTGTTCATTTGTCTTTTTGATGTGATTATTTAACAGATCCATTGTTGAGATGCTTGGCCAAGAAAGACTTCCAAAGGTGAAGGTTATTGGAGACAATGAGGTAGAACAGAGTATGTATGGACAACTTGTTCTTGGCAAAGGAGTTTCTTCAAGTCTAGAGGAGCAACTAGTGAAGGAAGTCAAAAAAGCAGGTATAGATCTCGGAGACTATGTGCAAATCCTTTTTCAATTGCTATCTTATCCTCTTAATTTATGTTGAACTAGCGTCTGCTGAGAAACAGAGGATAGCAGAAGAAGTTGCATCTATGCTAAAGCTAAGTGTTGATATTGACACAAGCTCATCTGAAAGGTGGGACTTTCTGTCCTTCTCAACCAATATTCCATTTCATTATCGTAACAAAAATAGTGATGTCTTCTCGCTTTCCCTTTTTACTTTCTCTAGATTGGAAAAAATTGTCATTGCTTTGCGTGCTGCTGCGGAATACATAGGATTACCTGTAAAAAATTGTGTCCTTGTTGCTGGTAGTCAATCTGGAGTTTCTGCTGCAAAGATGATAGGCATGCCATGTGTTGTCATGCGAAGCAGGTATGATGTCTCGCTTTTGATGTTGCTTTACGGATTTTTGTTGTAACTAGCACCTGAAAGGTGCTTCCATGGAGCATTGTTCATTCGCTCATATTCTTTACCATTCTGTTTGAGTGAAGTTTAACAGCAAGAGGTGAGTTTCCATCGGCGAGAGGTGTAATGGATGGATTTGGAGGTGCAGACCTAACAATCCCAAGACTTAGGCACAAGTTTAAGTCTTGAAGAAACAATTCAAGAGAGTTCTCTAAGCTACATGTTGTACAACTTGATTCTTTGTAATGTACTGGTGTGGTTAGTTTTCAGACATCAACAAACCTCTACTTAAAGAACTACTGTCCATTTGATTTTAAAACATGTGCACTTTTTGGTTTACCGTGCGGAATTAAGAAAATGAGAATCTCGGAAATATAATATTATCTCGTTTCCAAGTCCAGAAACTACATATTTATATAACCACAGTACAATTCTTATGAACAACAAAGCCACAACCATCGTGGCTTGTTCTATGGTATATCTTGCACTTCTAATTGGTTTACATTTGAGAGATCTCTGTTTCTTGTACGTTGTTGGAGTTTCGTCTCTGAACCAGTGACGGGCTAAGTGTATTCTGCATTATCATCAGCCAATTGTGATATGTTTGATGCGACAGATTCAGATATTGTGCCTGAGATGGAGTGTGATGGAGATTGCTGTCGGTAGCTTTGGGAAGCTGAGTATTCTGGTACTTCCTGAGTTGTTTTACCCTGGGCTTCTTCCGCGAGCTTTCTTAGAAGATTCATAACAGTTGGAAGAAACTTTGATGTGATGGAGAGTACTCCAGCAAGCTAACAGAAGAAGGAAACATGGCGTTAAGATGATGTCTCCTAAAACTAATTGTGTTTCAGAAAAGGAAGCTTTTTAGGAGCTTACTGCGCCATGTTGAAATTCCCTCGGAATGTCAAGCTGCACCCATAAGGCTTTGGAAAGTAAAAATGCCACGAAGAGACCAAAGAGGTATAAAGGATTCCTGTTCCAATAAGATAATACATGCCAAAGTCTAAATATAGCTGAAACAATTATGGAGAATCTTAATGAATAGTAAAGGAGCGCAAAGATATTGAACTTTACTTTAAGAGCAGCATGAATTCATTGAAACCAAGGACAATCATCAACACAATCGCCCAAGCTGGTGGAAGCCAGTTGTTATTTCGCTTGTGAGCCTCCTGAAGTTTAAATTTGAAATAAATATTATTGACTAAATTATGTCTGTAACACATATTCTGAGGTAGGTATGCAAAATCACCTGTGATGAAATAGCTTGGGTTACAGTATACTCTGTCTCAGATTTAAACTGTCTCCATAGTGACTTACACTGTACTGGCGTGAGTAGCACATCTTTTGGAGGCACCTGCATCCACCGATCCATAACATTAATTCTATTTGACTACAAATGGAAGGGGTATCGGCATTAGCATCACTTGGGCAATGCCAAATATGTCCTACATTTGGCAGAATGTATCAAATATTTGTGGTGGAGTGGACAAAGCCGGATAATATTTTATTCAATCTAGTGCGATGTCTCAATAGTAGTCACATTTATCAACCAAATTATACTAGAAATCACTAGATTAGACTGTTTACCTCTTCCCAAGAGCTCGATGCAAGTGGATCCGATGAAGTTCCTAAGCTTCTGCTGTGGAAAGATGCGACAGAAACAGCTCCATCCATGAGAGAAGAGAAGAGTGTACTCTCAATATTGTCTGGTCTTTCATCCAAACGTATTGCAGCCATCACAGATAGAAGAGTTAATGCCTGCAAGATAGCAACAGAAAGAGATAATTTCATGACATCACTTAACCCCATTCACCATGAATTCTAAGAAGTTACCTCTGCACGAGCATCTTTTGTGATTGCTCGAATATCCTCTTTTCCAGTCCAGACTCGTGGCATTGAGTCTTTATCATGACTGAAGACCATGGAGAACCTGAAATGCGTTTGTAATAAATATCAAGCAGAGAAAACTGAAAAGGAGCTTTTAATAGGAGTGTACTCTGATCTTTTCTCTTACCTATCTTTCATTCGGATTAGAATTTTACCAGCTTCTTCTCTTGCTTTTTTCTCCACTAAACTACGAGAATAGTCCCTTAGATTCTGAACCATAGCATCAATTGTAGCGTGATCTAGCTCAAAACCGGTAACCACATCCAGAAAATCTGTAACAGCTGTTTCAGTCTCGCGTTTGAGAAGCTTCCTTATGGAAGACCACGTCTCTGTTCCACCAGCATCAAACAAAGACTCCACAGGTTCACTAAGTGCTTTAGTTAGCCGTTTCTGTGAGCCAACATGAAGCAAAACATAATTTAATATGAGCCCTGAAAAGCTAAAAGTTAAGCAAAATAGAAAACCAAAATATAACCTCATAGATGGCAGTTAATTCAGATAGTTTAGCAGTCCGAGCAGATAATGTGTGAGCATCAATGTCACGAAAAAGTTTCTCCCTGATTTTTGATACATCCCAAGTTGCTTGTTCAACCTTAGCATCTGAGAGACAAACAAAAATTACAAACTGAAGTATTCTTATGTAAACTCTTTTATAGTTTTTTGGCCCCAGACAATCTATTTCTAACAAGGGAAACTCTATTTTTGAAGCAGAATTGAATTAGAAACTGTCACCTTCACATCCTTTGTCAAACACAATCAGACAAGACTGTTGGGAGTCCCGAACAGCTTTTGCAAATCCTTCTCCTTGATTTAGAGACTGTTCTAGTCGAATCTTAAACGATTCCAGAGCATTGGACCGTAAATGTCCCAGCATGGTAGTATAAGCAGAGTACACGAACTGGAAAATTAGAGAAAAGGTTGATAATAAGAGACAATAATCATCAGAAACTAGATCCAGAGTCAAGACTACTAAATGCAAACACAAAGGTGGAAGAAGTGTTACATCCAAAGCTTTAAGTTTCAGTTGTAGAAGCTTCTCTTTTCTTACTCCTTCATCAAAGTATACTGCCTCTGCATCGTATCTTAACAGGGGTTGGCGAAACAAGATTAGGCAAAATTACTTTGCTCCGGGATTAAATACTTCAGGAACTAGGAGCTTACTCTGACAAATATTTTTCAAGGATAGAGCTAAGCTTTTTGCCAAAACCAGGAACTAGACCACTTTCTACAGCTTCTTGCAACTCCAACCAACTCTACATATATATACCCGTTATGTCTCACATAACATTTAATCAGCTAGAAAAAATTGAAGTATGTACGGAGGCTATAGAAGCAAACCTCATCGGTTGCCAAGTTATGTAGCTTCTCATTGGCAATCTCTTCACACCGAACGGTGGCAACCATTACCTGGCACGTATTAAAGAAAACAACGTTAGGTCACAAGATAAGAAAACATGCTTTAACCACATAAATTTTAATGAACAGGAGACCTTATGAGCAGGAAGGTCCAAATCTCTATTCTCTTTTATAACTCTCCAAATCTGCTGGGAGCTGAAAGAAAATCCTGATGCAGGAACTACACCACGTCTATCACCAGCAAGTCCCCCAGGTGAAATGGAATGGAAAAACCTCTGCCTTAACTCAGCAACCTATTCCGAAGTTTGCAAGAATCAAGGCAATTGGTCATAGGTTTACTATAATGCTTCAAAAGCCTGAGTGTTTTACATAACTGAAGAATACCTCTTCTTTAAACTTTTCTTCTTTCTCTTCATAACTGGATAATGCAACAACCTCTACCTACAAGCATATGTCGTAAGAGTTATCAAATAAGGAATAGAAAGAAATATTCATGGACAATTTACCAACAATAAAGCGCTAATCAGATTGAAATTCATCTTAGGAAGCATATTCTATGGAGGAAGATGACCTCCTTACATTAAAGAATTCACTTAGAGGTGTATTCTTGTGTGCTTCAGGCTTGCGAACTAAATCCCATATCTGCAACAAACCAGATCGTACACAAACTTCAGAGAGGAAAAAACCTTTAAAAAAAGAAACTGAGAGATACTACATGTTACCTTCTGTATATCTTCTCTTAAAAGAGGTTCAAGCTTCTCTATCGGAGTCTAAGGACAAAAATATATGTTAATCTGAGAAATATGACTTCACCATCAAAAACCATACTCAATTGCAAGAACCAAACCTTTGTTTTATCACGAATGACAAAAAGAAGAGTTGTTTTCCGAGGGCTAAATAATCGCATCATGACCTGCAAAGGCAATAATGACCATGTTATTGAACCAATTGGTTGAACATAAACATTGCATATGTAAGCACATCACCCTACCTGGAAAACTGTCTTCAGTAGTGGTTTATTTGAAGCCTGTTCCCTTCCAATGTCATGGCACCACCTATGGAGTTCATGGGTTCATAAATAATCTAACAAAAAATGTATCTACAGCCAAAAGCTTTTTGATCCTAAGATTACATCATATTTATGTTGGTAGATCTTAATAGTGAATTCGAATCTAACTCTTAAAATCGTACTTGAGATTCAAAAATGATACTGAGCATAAAAGTATTGAAGGGATAATACATGCCTTAGTTACATCAGTACTTGATATTAAAAGAAGAGCCAACAAAATATAAACTCACATGTTTATCAGTACTATATCGGCAACAGCTAGAGCAAACAGAGCACTTTGCTTCTCAAATGTCGTGTCATCCTGAAAATTACAGGAGTCATTTACAGAAAGAATAGGAAGATAAATGCTAGAAACACATAACAAAAGTCAAAGTATCAAGTATATATATATATACACACACAAGTATCTGCAAGATATAAGGAACCATAAATATTAGAAATTTTGAAAACTTCTAACCATGTTAGCCAAAACCTCGTTCTTTGTTACAACAAATATATAGCAGTATACATTGCTAAACATATCATTCAGTCATCTTACCTCTCCTCTTTCTCTCCCATCAGTACCCTCCAAATCCATGGCAAGTGTGAAAGGCTCAATTCCAACACACTTAGCCATCCAAATACCTTTGGTTGTTTGACTCCTACAAAGAAAAAGACAAATTACAGAGTCAAAACAATTTCAACCCCCACAAAAGGATTTAAAAAAAAAAAAACAAATTGACTATGGATGATAGCTAACCTTCCCGCAAAAGCATCCATTTCCCTAAAACTGGTTCTAAAAAGATGGTTCAAAAGTGTACTCTTGCCTGAAAAGACATACAACAATAAGCATTAGAAGCTCAACAAATCAAAGACTTATAGCTTTGATCTAGTAACATTGAGACAATCACCAGCCCAAATTAATAGGAAATTCAAAAAAATTGGTATCTTGGATTAGAGTTAACAAAGAACTTCAATGGTAAACTCAAGACAACTCATACCACTACTCTGAGGACCCATGATTGCAACAACTGCATAAGAAAGTCCACAATCAGAGAGCTTCGTTTTCTTCACGAAATTATCCAAACCATCAACGTTAAAATCACCATTTCCATCGATTAGCTGAGTCGAGCAACAATCCTCGCTATCCCCCATGCCTGAATAACGAAATTCAACTCCACGGATCTACAAAACCCCAAACTTTATACTAAAAATCCAAAATTTCGAAAGATGTTGCATACTAGACATGCATCAACAAGTAGAAACTACTTAAAAAATTTCTTTTTTTCTCACCGAGTTTTAGGTAAATAAGTAATTCGATCGTTCTGACTACTTCACTGTTGAAGCGGAAGATTGAGAAAGAAGAAGAAGATGAGAAGATAAACAACCGCCTTAATAGCAGCGAGAATTATACGAAGCTTGTTTCTCGAGTTTCTGTCTCTTCGCTTTTTTTATTTGAAGAAATTATATTCTTAAAAAAATTTGATCATTTAATTTTGAAGTTTGGGTAACAAAGAAAAATCTGAAAGGATATAAGGGACCAATAGTGAAACAATACCCGTAAGTAAAATGGAAAATATTTAAAACCCTATTATTCGTTTTTACCCGTTTATTTTCTTTCGCCGTCTATTGAACCTCTTCCTTAAACCCTCGATTCCCGTCGCCGGTAAGCTTTTCCGTCATGTATCCGACGAAGACTTTACTGATGTTTTGCTTCCTTATGTTATCTTCATCGAATTGGAGTTAATTTTACTTCTCCATGTATTTCAGATTACTCACAGTTGCTAAATTGCAAGTTCAGAGTGATGGGACTTGATCAAGAAGATCTCGAGTATGTTTTTTCTTCTTTGTTTCTTTTGAATTTGTTCATGGAAATTTTTGATTTTGGGTTTAAATTTGAACTATTTAAGCACTTTGTCATTTTAGTTTTTGAAAAAAAAAGAGTGTGCTTTATTCCATTGTTACTCTATTTATTGAAACAGCTTGATCAATGATGATCACTTCATTGATAAGGAAAAGCTTTCAGCTCCTATCAAGTCTGCAACAGATAAATTCCAGCTAGTTCCTGAGTTCTTAAAGGTACACAGAACACAAATGGTCATTTGTACTTTATACAAATCTATGCAGTTGAGTTTGTTACTTTCGAAGTTATTCTGATACTTGTAATGTGTGAAATCTTTTGGTGGTAAAGTTAATTCGTACTTGACTGTGTTTGTCTTGTTTCGTAGGTGAGAGGACTTGTGAAGCAACACCTGGATTCATTCAATTACTTCATCAATGTCGGAATAAAGAAAATTGTTCAGGCAAATAGTCGTATTACATCCACAACGGATCCATCAATTTACCTGAGGTCAAATCATCTTATTATTTTATTAATCTCAATCTGTTTTTATATACAAGAAGTCTCAATGTATGTGGACACTGATACCTTGTTTCATAGAAAGTGAATTTAATAAGCTGCTGGCTTTCAGTCCTTTTATAAGACATTCTACAACAGTCTTTATACATTGAGATTCTGCTATTTGTTGGATTTCTGCTGTTTCCGAAACTAACTCTTCGCATCAAAATTTTGATGCAGGTTTAAGGCCGTCAGAGTTGGTGAACCCTCAATTTTAAACGTTAATATGGCAGAAAAAATTAGTCCGCATATGTGCCGTTTAGCAGACATGACGTAAAGATCTCTTTTATTTACATCCGTCATATTTTCTATGTATCACATATGTTCGGCAGTTAGAATTTGGTGAAATCTTTTGCATTCACCAACCTTTCTGCATTCTCTACATCATCCATAATTTTCTTTGTCTCTTGGCTGTTATAAATGCATTATAACTTCTTGTTTTAAAATCAGATACGCTGCTCCAATATATGTCAATATAGAATATGTTCATGGAAGTCATGGAAAGACATCAATAAGTGCGAAGGTAAATCAAAAATATAATGTATTATGCTACTTATCGATAAATTCAGGCTGAATATGATGTTTCTTTGTTGCAGGAAAACGTAATTATCGGAAGGATGCCTATTATGTTGCGTAGTTGCCGCTGTGTATTACATGGAAAAGATGAAGAGGAACTTGCAAGATTGGGTTTGTATTGTACCTTATTTTAAGCACAGTTTCTTCTTGTTCATCGCATTTATTGTTTTCCATTTGGCTTCTAGGTGAATGCCCTCTTGATCCTGGAGGATATTTTGTCATCAAAGGAACTGAAAAGGTGATACTTCATATTTCTTACAGCTATCTTATGTATATATTGGCTAGTAGTCGACACTTTGAAGATATATGTTTTGTATTTTTACACCTCTTTATTTCAGACTTAATTGTGCGTTTTATTTAACTGTTAATCACCGTCCTTGTTCTAATTGTCACGTTTCAATCCTTTTTCTTTCCTCTAACATAGTAATCCCGTCTTTTTGAAATCCTTTCTGTTTTACATGACCTGAAACCATTTTATTGCTTGTGTTGGTGTTTACATTTCATTTCAGGTGTTGTTGATACAAGAACAACTTTCGAAGAACAGAATTATTATTGACTCTGATAAAAAGGGGAAGTAAGTGATCTACAGTATTTTGGTCCTTGTATCATTGATGGAAAACATCTCCCATACATATTCGCAGACTGTCAAGTCAAATCATTGTATCATGCTTGAGCACTGTTTTTTCCATTATACCAACCTACTATCCAATTACCGAGTTCATAATTCGTTGATTGTCTCTTCTTTTACTTCTTATTGTCAGCATAAATGCATCTGTCACGAGCAGCACTGAAATGACAAAAAGCAAAACAGTTATTCAGATGGAGAAGGAGAGAATTTATTTGTTTCTTCATCAGTTTGTAAAAAAGGTGCGGATACATTATCTTGTTCTTCTCCTTAATTGTAGATCTTTCAGCGGTTGATACAATAGGCTAAGCATGTGATTTTTTTATAGATTCCTATTATAATTGTCCTAAAAGCTATGGGAATGGAGAGCGACCAAGAGATTGTACAAATGGTTGGAAGGGATCCCCGTTTTAGTGCATCACTCTTACCTTCTATTGAGGCAAGTATGACTGTCACCTGCCTTTTTACTTACGTCTAGTTCATGTCCTTTTTGTTGTAATGATATTAGTGTTTTGAGTGAAGCTTTCAAATTAATATAACACTGGATCTAGGATCAGCTGAGTAGGACTGTTAATATAGATGTTCATTTTGGAAATTATTTAAAAAGTTTCATTTCCGAAAGTATCTACATATCAGTGATCCTTGCGTGGTTAATTGTTGCATCATAATAATTTTAGTGAGGAATTTAAATGACTTAAACTTTAAAGTTTAACTCCCAATACTGGAAGCTACCAATAAAGAAGTCATGATACATGAATAGTTATATATAAATCTGATATTGAATGGCATATTTGTGAAATCTGAATGCACTTGTAGGCAATGTTGGTCGGCTGGTGACGCATAAAGATATAGAAGCCACTGCTATGCCTCTTAGAATTGAAGATTTGCTTTGATATGATATCTTTTTCCCTCGTGCTCTAGATATTGAAAGTTATAGGTATTGTGTGAGTATCACTTGTTTGTGGCTCACAAAACACCTACTATGAGAAACTAATTCTTAGCTAGTCCTTTTTGTTGAACCCAAAAATTGATGCATTTCTTTTTCTTCTTTGTCATTTTGTTGATCATCTCTGTTCTGATGAGCCTTCATATGTAAAGAATCATATTAATCCCTTCAGACGCTCATTCAATTTCAGGAGTGTGTTAGTGAAGGTGTTAATACACGAAAACAAGCACTGGACTATCTTGAGGCAAAGGTGCAGTGTTTTAGTTATCATTGTGTCATTTAATATTTAATGATTTTAGTGGACACGCTACTTATTATCTAAAAAGTAGAGAAAATTTATTGCCCCGTTGATAAGGAGCCATTATTAGTATTGAAAACACCATAGCTCATCTATCTCTGCTAAAAGAACATCCGCTATACACTTTATGTTGGCATAATTAGTTCTACCACCTCATTTAGTGATATATATTTATATGCTGCTGCTTTCCGTGTAGACATAAATACATGGAAGGAAAGAGTAGACTATCAGGTTTTGTTAGATTAACAATAGCTTTTGACTTTTGTCAAATTGTGGCAAAACACATTTGACGTATTCTCTTAATTCGTAATTTGTATAGGTGAAAAAAACATCATACGGATCTGCACCTCAAAAGGTTTCTTTTCTATATTCCACTACTATACTCTTAACATTTTTACATATGGATAATATGTTTTTGGCCCTGTAAATACGAACGTGAACATTATCTTCCTAAATGAAAATTTCACATTTTATATTTACATGATTTACTAGGATGGAAGAGCTCTTTACATCCTCAGAGATTTATTCCTTGCGCACGTACCTGTAAGTACCCTAGCTTCTTTTGGTTGTTAACATTTAGCCTTTGCTTATTGCTATATGTTCTTCTCTTTAAGGTGCGTGACAACAATTTTCGTCAAAAATGTTTCTATGTTGGTGTAATGTTGAGACGAATGATTGAAGCAATGTTAAACAAAGATGCGATGGATGACAAGGTAATATGATGGCCTTCTATCTGAAATATTTTTGTAGATCTTAGATACTTGACTTTCTATATACATTACCCAAGATTGACAAGTTAAAAGTTACGAGGGACATCTGATGTGGATTACTAAATGCTTTGGCCTTCCCTTAAAAGGGAGCTATTGATATATAAGACTTCAACTCATTATGATGGCTAACTTTTTAGTCTATTACCTGAGATCAACTAAGGATGATCTGTAGACAAGTCTTATCGTAACCTGTAACTTCATATTGCTTGTGACATATGTTCTCAGATGTGCATCTTCTTGTAGGATTATGTCGGTAACAAGCGGTTGGAGTTATCTGGACAACTAATATCTCTTCTCTTTGAGGTGACACTGGAACATATCATCGAACACAGTACTTGCTCTTATATTTCGTTTTAGATTTTACGGTCCTTACCTATTATTTCCCTTCTCTTGCTGCGACAGGATTTGTTCAAAACGATGACCAGTGAGGCCATTAAAAAAGTAGATGGTATTCTTCTAAAAAATAACCGGGCTAGCCGATTTGATTTCTCACAGGTAAGTTTAGAAGTATACCACCCTGCTAGTTCAGGTCCTGCATTCAATATTGTTAACCAGAAAACACGTATCCTTAGAAACTTCCTATCATTTGGATTTTGTAAATAATCTTCAATCAAATAACTTAAAGGATTCATGTTTTAAGATTATATTTTCCGTTCATATAGCTATGTATGTGTCTTCACGATTCTTAATCTAAAAAGTATTGCTGTTTGCATTAGGCTCATTTTTAAGTTGTTTGCGAGGTGCTAATATTCCAATAACCACTTGGTAGCTGAATGTTCGTTTCCCTTGGATATTCCACTGCAACTTGAATTACTACAATCAGTTTTGTTTACTGTTCTCTGTAGCTTTTTCCTTGGATAACATTTCCCTTTTGGGTTGTGATGTGCTCGTAGTGTCTTACTGGAGAGAAGAATCATAATATTTCATTTGGATTAGAAAGAACCCTTTCAACAGGAAACTTCGATATTAAAAGGTTCAGAATGCATAGGAAAGGCATGACACAAGTTAGTCTTACTCTCTCTATATACATCTGTGTGTACATCTCTGGCCTCCTTCATGCTACGTCACTCTTAAAGAAATCTTTTCGTAGGTCCTAACAAGGTTATCTTTTATCGGGAGCATGGGGTTTATCACGAAAATCTCGCCACAATTTGAAAAGTCCAGAAAAGTTAGCGGGCCTAGATCTTTGCAACCCAGCCAGGTAATGATATTTTCTTTACCAGACTGCTGACATTTTGTTAACCTAACTAGCGCTTTTCTTTGAACTTTCATTTAATCCGATTTTTGGAATTGTAATTTGCTCTGTAAGTGGGGCATGCTCTGCCCATGTGATACCCCAGAAGGTGAATCTTGTGGGCTTGTCAAGAACTTGGCTTTAATGACTCATGTCACAACAGATGAAGAGGAAGGTCCATTGGTTGCTATGGTATGTTTTCATCTTTTTTTCTGTGTGCGGTCAATTTACTTGCATTAAACGTTTTCGCTATGTCTTTGAGAAAGATACTGGTAGAACTGTACTACCCTTTTCCATTCTTTTCTCCTAATCTTCGCTTTTTTAGATGAATATTTATCAGTTAATTATTGATTCTGTGTCTTTTCAATTTATTTTCCGTACACAGTGTTACAAATTAGGTGTCACAGATCTGGAAGTATTATCAGCAGAGGAGCTACATACTCCAGACTCATTTTTGGTCATACTCAATGGGCTAATACTTGGCAAACATAGAAGGCCACAGGTAATTTTATATAAAGACGCTGGTCTGCACCAACGTAATACATATTTTTACTCCTCTTCACAAGTTTTTTGTCTCAGTTCTTCGCCAATTCGCTTAGAAGGCTGCGTAGAGCTGGAAAAATTGGCGAGTTTGTCAGTGTGTTCACAAACGAAAAGCAGGTATTTCCTCGTACCATTATTTGGGGTAATCTAATGTTTTTGCGTTGCACCTTACAGCTTGTGTTTATTCATACATCAAGCAAATCTAAATTTATCTATTTGGTTGTGTGCTTGTGTATGTACCTTTGTAAGCTTTATATTTGGCAATACGCATTAGTATAGCTTAGAATAAAGATTAAGATTTCAATCGTAACTAGAGATGTAAATTTATAAAGTCTTCAGTATCCCCCCTCTTTTTGGATTAAAAATACAGCTAAGGATGTAATTTAATAAATTACAACTTTGTAGATGGTTGTTAGCAAAGGCTGAAAGAAATGACTGTTTCCTGAATTCATGCCAGAATTTTCTTATGAATTCACTATTGTTAACTGAGACTGACTCCAAAGAGAAAATGTTTATCAGCATTGTGTTTACGTTGCTTCTGATGGTGGGCGGGTGTGTCGTCCACTTGTTATAGCTGATAAAGGAGTATCAAGAGTTAAAAAACACCACATGAAGGAATTACAGGTACATGTGTTATATTCGTACATAGTGTCTTAGTGGTATGTGTTAAATACGTTGGCTGACTATTCTTTTTTCCTTGAAGGATGGGGTTCGCACTTTCGATGACTTTATTCGTGATGGTTTGATCGAGTATCTTGACGTCAATGAAGAAAATAATGCATTGGTTTGTCTTAGTCTCTATATATTCTGTATGTACTGTATTCTATTGCAGTGTCTGGCATCCTAAAATGACACTGCTGTCTTTCCTTGTGTTAAGATTGCCTTATATGAACCCTCTATGGAGATGGATGAAGGAGAAGAAGCTGCTAAGATTAGGGCAGACATAACCCACATTGAGATTGAACCTTTCACCATATTAGGTGTTGTTGCTGGTCTTATCCCATACCCTCACCATAATCAGTCACCTAGAAATACATATCAGGTTTGTGTTTCTAGACTATCAGACATAAGAAGCTGCAAATTATGTTGGTTTGCATTTTGTAATTACTCCTGTTACATTTTGTACAGTGTGCTATGGGTAAACAAGCTATGGGAAATATTGCTTACAACCAGGCAAGTCCATTTTTGCTTTCCATAACATTCATTGAGGCAAAGCCTGCTGCTTTCCAATTTTGGTGTGATTAGATCTATTGTTACCGATTATGCTATCTCAGGTTTTGCTCATTATGTGAAGTCTAATTAATGTAGCTCCTGTATCTTCTCCATTGGATCACTTTGTATCTTGCTCTCTCTCTCGGAAACTAACTCGGCTTGTCAATATATATGTATTTAGTTAAACCGGATGGACACATTGCTTTACCTATTGGTGTATCCTCAACGACCCCTATTGACAACAAGGACAATTGAATTGGTAATTTCCTTTTAACTGATACATTGCGCATTAATAAATTAATAATAATGGAACTAATAAATAATGCTTGTTAACAGGTTGGATACGATAAACTTGGAGCAGGTCAAAATGCAACAGTTGCTGTAATGAGTAATACTGGATACGACATAGAAGATGCAATAGTAATGAACAAATCTTCCTTAGATCGTGGTTTTGGCCGCTGCATTGTTATGAAAAAGTATGTAATAGAATTCTTTTTTGCGAAGTCATTTTCTGTGAGAAATCGTCTTACATTAACTATTGCTTCTCGTGTTGTGCTGTCTTGGGAAACAGAATTGTTGCTACGTGCCAGAAGTATGCTAACGGTGCAGTAGACAGAATACTCAGGCCACAAAGAACAGGCCCAGACGCAGAAAAGATGCAGGTAATACATTTTGTGTACATATGGCCCCTATGACATGTGAAGTCATTTTCAAAAGAAGTGGCATCTTTGAGAACTAGTGTTGTTGTAAATGCCAAGTCTTGCCGGATTTCTTAGATGCTGTGGAAACAGTCAAATGTAATCCATTGAGCACAAATACGTTCTTGGACTTTGCATTTCTTATTGGAAGGCGCAAGCACAACATAGTTGTTGATTATTTGAAATTGTGGCTGTATTTTTTTTCTCAAAATAGATACTTCATCAACAGAATATGACTATAGAAATTATGACAGAACTGGCATAAACTCTCATATTCTATGTTTGAAGAAAGATTCTTATTTCGTTTATCCAAATGGCTAGTGAGTGTCTGAATATAGGCATATTCTTTTTCTTGTATCCTTTCTATTTTTATTGCTGGTTTACTGACTGTGGCCTCTCTGTTTATAGATGTTGGATACGTTTTCATGTTAACTATGTTTTTTCTCTTTAAGATACTGGATGATGATGGAATTGCTGCACCAGGGGAGATTATCAGACCAAATGATGTTTATATAAATAAACAAATGCCTGTGGACACAAGAATAAATATTACATCTCCGTTATCAGATAGGTATCCAGTTAACTTTTCAATGTATGTGATAATAAGTTTTTCTTAAAACTGCAATTACAGATGTACAATCCGTTGTGTAATTTTCAGTCAATACCGTCCAGCCAGAGAGTATTTTAAAGGTCCTGAAGGAGAAACGCAAGTGGTCGATAGAGTTGCTCTCTGTTCTGATAAGAATGGCCACTTATGCATCAAATATATCATCCGACATACTCGTAGACCAGAGGTGAGAAATTTTGTCATCAACACTGTTATGTTTCTAGCCCTAAGCCTCACGTTCTACAATGTTAATCGTGTCTTGTTCTGGATTTTTTTTAGCTTGGCGACAAATTCAGCAGTAGACATGGGCAGAAAGGTGTATGTGGTACAATTATTCAGCAGGAAGATTTTCCATTTTCTGAGCGTGGAATTTGCCCCGATTTAATCATGAATCCTCATGGGTTTCCAAGGTCAGAAAATATATTTCATTAGATTTCTCTCTATCTATCTGTGCATGTAGATGCCTTTTTATAGCATAGAGCAAAAGCATAAAAATCCTTCATTTTGTATTCTAGTGTGTATGGGTGGGTGTATTGGGGGATCTTGTTTCTTAGATTCTGTTTTGGTACTCAACTCGAAGCAACAGTTTTGTTCATCCCTTTGGTACAAAACTTTTGATTTTCATCTCAAAGTTATTGATTACTCGAGATTTTGAATTAAAACTGACAAAAATATTAATATTACTTGTCAGTCGTATGACAGTAGGTAAGATGATAGAACTCCTTGGAAGTAAGGCTGGTGTTTCTGTTGGTAGATTTCATTATGGTAGTGCTTTTGGAGAAAGAAGTGGTCATGCTGACAAGGTTGAGACTATAAGGTGCTTTCTTTCTCCCTTAAGTATGAGGTTTCTCGTTCCATAGATAAACAAACTTTTCTCTTGGTATTTAATGTCGTATGTTCTTCTATTATTTCAGTGCAACCCTGGTAGAGAAAGGTTTTTCATACAGCGGGAAGGACTTGTTATACTCAGGTACTGCATAGTGATTCTGTATACATTTCAAAATGTGCGATTATATGTTCAAATGCATTCTTGTGTCTATTAAATTCTTCGAATACAAAGCCGTTTTGGAATTACTAATTCGACTAAGACAATATCATTTGATATTCTTAAGACTTGGCCTTATTCATTTTTATTCCAAATCTACCTACGGTTCATGATTCTTTCTTTGTATATCAACCTGAGACAACCTTGAGAATCTTGCAGGTCTCAGTGGTGAGCCATTGCAAGCATACATCTTTATGGGGCCAATATATTACCAGAAATTGAAACACATGGTGAGGTTTCACTAACGTATTTGAACTATTCTTTTCTGTTTTGTTATCACAACAAATTCTAAATATTGGTGTACAGTGGATATTGTAAAAAGAAGAAAGATAAACATAACATCTTTTTATGTTGTACTTATGTTGTATAGGTTCTGGACAAAATGCATGCGCGAGGAAGTGGACCCCGTGTCATGATGACAAGACAGCCTACTGAAGGAAAATCTAAAAATGGAGGTATGTGTCTCTTTCTTTTGTATATTCACTCAGAATTTGACTATTGTTCTCTTCTCAATTGTATCTCTAATTCTGTTCAGGTTTAAGAGTGGGAGAAATGGAACGAGATTGTCTTATTGCTTATGGGGCCAGTATGTTGATCTACGAGCGGCTCATGGTTTCTAGTGATCCTTTTGAAGTTCAGGTAATAAATCATAATGAAATGTTTGATAAGTGGCAAATTCTGTGAAATAGATTGCAAGTCCATGTCTCAGTGACATTATATGAAAGATATCATCAAACATTGAATTTGGAAATCTTCTATATCCTGGAAATGATTGAGAAATCTAACTATCTGTGATATACACTACTGAACGTTTAAATGCAGGTTTGTAGAGCTTGTGGTTTGTTGGGATATTACAATTACAAGCTGAAAAAAGCAGTTTGTTCAACATGTAAAAATGGCGAAAACATTGCAACTATGAAACTCCCATACGCATGCAAGCTCCTCTTCCAAGTAAATCCACTAATCCACTGTTGTTATTGAAACTCCCTGCTTAGCTTTTCATTTCGAAAATGATGAAAACTGTTGTTGTGGGTTATAACTGACACTCTCAAAACTCTAGTCTTATAGTTTTCTCTGATTTGTTTTGGTTATTTCTCAACTCTTTTCTTTCGTTCTGTGCAATACATGACTACAGGAACTCCAGTCAATGAATGTTGTTCCGCGTCTGAAACTCGCAGAGGCTTGATGTCAGAGAAATATGTTGTCAAACTCTGAAGATTGTTTTAGCTTGGAGGATATTATTTGGTACGATTGCGATTGCTTTTGATAATCAGATGACGACGTTGGATCATGTGTAAACATCCTGCAATTTTGGTTTCTCATTTGCTGTACTGAAACTTTCCAAATGAAAAACGAGGAAAGAGTTTATATATGACAAATCTTTTGTAGTGAATTATGGTCACAGATTTTTTGTTACGATTTGTAAAGTGTCTCATTACTTTCCTTTTAAAATTTGTGAGCATTTACTTGAAAGATTTTATATAACAAAGCCAGACAGGTTAATGTGCACTTGCAAAACAGATATGGGGAACAAGATAAGGAAGCACATGCACTAAGTTATAATATCTAATTACAAAAGAGATCCGAATAAATCTCTTTAAATACAAATGTCTTCAGATTCCATAAGAGTAGAAGCATTATCATGATATACACTCTTGTTGTCAATGCAAGCAAAGTAAGAAGAAGCAAACACACAAAGTCTCAATGTTTTCTATTATGTGACTGACTAATCGATAGAGATCTTTTTAAAGTAGGAAACTAAGCACAACACGATGAACTCACTGCCGTAGCTCCTGGCCCGTTTGGGAGAACCACTCCTGTTGGGTTTTCTGCTGGCTGTACGCGAGGTAGCCTTTTTGCTGTTGCGGTTTGAGCAAACAAAGAAGAAGAAAAGTGAATAGGGGTTTACTGATTTCGTAGGGAATTGCTATCTTGAATGTAATAAGAATGACTTACCGATTTCGTAGAATATGTCTTTGACATTTGTTGCGGTCTTCGCTGAGGTTTCCATGAAGAAAAGACTGTTCTCTTGAGCATATGTCTCTGCTTCCTGCAAACAACAATATCAAGAACTACTTAACACCACAATTCAGAAATGTAAAAGAGAACATCTGTCTACAGGGATTGTAAGAGATAATTTTCACAGGCACCAGTCGAAATCAGAGCTTCCACAAGGTCATACAGAACACAAAGGAATATATGAATTACCTCTGCAGACACCTTCCTTGCATCTAATAAATCAGCTTTGTTTCCAGCAAGAGCCATCACCATATTAGGATTACCTATTCGTATAGAAAACAAAAACAAAATTAACATATTAAGTATAGGAACTAAGCAACACGAATTATATGAAACTAGGAACCATAAACTAACTAAAACCAAATTCAGCTATTAAATACCTTGTGCCTGCAGTTCCTGAACCCATTTCTTCGCCCTCTCAAATGAAGCCTGATATAATAGAAATATATTTATATCAAAAAAAGGTTAAGCAAACCTAACTTTGCAGATAGCTTTACAATGCCACACAGGAGGATCGTGAGTTCATACTTGGTTTGTAATGTCAAAAACAATAATAGCAGCAGCTGCACCCCTGTAGTACATTGGAGCCAAGCTATGGTATCGTTCTTGACCAGCTGTGTCCCATATCTCAAACTTCACAGTTGCATCATTCACAGCCAATGTTTGAGAGAAAAATGCTGCACCTATCGTTGATTCCTGCAACAAAACAAGCGTCGAAAGTCAAGAATAAACCACAAAAGTAACTTTTAAAAAAAGATCTAAAGCAGAATCAAAGGAGTAATTCCACTAACCTGGAATTCAACAAACTGATCTTTGACAAAACGCAGCACAAGACTTGATTTTCCAGCCCCAACATCTCCAAGTAATACCTGAAGGACATAAATCAAGTTAAGCACCAAAACAAAATAAGGGAATGAAACAGAATTTTCTACTGCAGAAGAAGCTGAGACCTTTACTTAACGATGACACTAGACACTAAAATGTCGACAAGCAAATCACTATAAACTCGAATAACAAGACTTATCAAATCAAAAACAAAATGTAGAGACTACAAACAAAGAAGCTAAACGCAATCTTCCATGAAATGGAAACAGATAAGGAAACTAGAGATAGTTTTACATAACACGGAACTGATTTCAGAGAAACCATTATTCTGGGTTCTTCTTACTAATTAGCTAACTCATTAGAACCCTAAAACAATTAGATCGGATAATCAAAGAAATCTACAACCTTCACTCCAAAACCTAGCTTTTTACTGATAAAACATGCAATTGATGAAACGATTAGAATCATCTAACTTCGGATCAAAAATTCGAATAAATTTCCCAAATTGGAAACAGAACCATAATCAAAATTCTCCAGAAAACCAGACAGTGGATTTCACGATCATCATTCAAAAAGGTAAAACAAAATTTAAAAACCCCAAATCAGCACAAAACTGACCAATTTTGCGTTGATGTTCTTGTTTCCAGAGCTAGCCATGATTGTTGATCTGATTCAGTATTGAAACTCGATAATCTTCTATTCAAATAGAAAGAAATTGAAGATGAAACGCGTTGACGATCAAAGAAGGAGAAGAGAGAAAGAAGAAGCTTCGTCAACAAACAACCAATCTCTCTCTCTTTCTCACAGACGAAAGCAATAGAAATGAAAAGCAGAGAAAAAGCAAAGAAACAATTTTTATACGACTCGTGAATACGACATGAACTTCTGAGTAAAACCCCTCAAAAGTATCGAATTTACGTGAACTCCCTATATTTATCTAAAATATGGAAAAACCCCAAAAATAAATAGAGTTCACTATAAACTCCCAATTTATATGATGATGTCTTGTAAGAAGAGGTGTGGAATGCTATTTGGTGATACCTAAAAATGGTTAGGGCCATTGAACAAAGGTCCATAATGAAATTCAGTTCGGAAAAGGTTCGTGACAGACAAATCATCTCGTTGTTGACGGAACGAGGTGAACCACGGATAAGACAAGCGAGCTAGACAATATTCATGACAATTGATATGAAAATACAGGATTGACGGGCTGAGCCAATCACGAAAAATTGACAACAAAATAAAAAGAAATATCAAGCCAATCAGCATTTATGATAATTGATCTGATGAAGCAAAATTAGTGGGCTGTTCAACATTAAAATAAGAAAAATCAAAGCGGCAAAATGGAAGATTCTCATTCGATAAAACACTTAAATTAAAGAGTTTTAAAGATCAACGCTATTCTCTGGGACTAAATAGGATGACAAGTAATTTTTCCAGAAATTTTGGTCGGTTATTCAGGATGAGTTGGTTAAACAGATCAATGATTATTCTAACATGAGGACTCTTAGATCCAAGGTTTAATTCGACGAATATTTGTATGTATCTAAAGAAGGACAAGAAGTGAGACTTATAAGTTTCTGTATGTGGGATATAAAGTTATATCAAAGGGTTTATGTCTAATGGTTAAAGAGGTTCTTGCTTAGTTTGGTTTCGGAAACTCAATCAGTTTTTGCTGATTTTGTTTTAAGAAGATTAATATGAGACAATATTATGATAGCTCAAAAATAATACATGCTCTAAGGACAAGTAAGACATGTAAAAGAATTTTCATATGGCAATAAAAATGGATATGAACAAAGTTTATAATAGAGTTAAATTAATGAGATTTTGTGGAAACTAAGTTTTCATGATTTGTGGATTCGCTATGTTATGTGGTGCATTAAGTCTCTTAGTTACTCATTTCTCATTAATGGTCAATGGTCAAGCTTAGGAATGTATAATTCTGCATTGTGGAGTACAACAAGGCGATCTTCTTTCTCATATAGTTTTATTTTGTGTATAAAGGTTTTGGTTATCAATCTAAAGAAGGTGGAAACTAGAAATAATATTATAAGTGGTCTTAAAATAGTTAAAGGAAATCAAGCGGTATCTTATCAGGGTTAACCAACTGAACCACACAAGACTCTTTCTAAATTTAGTGAAAAATATTCATTCCATTGCATTTAACATGAATAGTAAATTTAAACTATATGTATAATGTAAGTGGCATTTAATCTAGTCGTTAGTGGTAAATCTACTAAAAGCAAGCATACATACAAAATCAGGGATCGAGTCCCACAGTCTACGAGATTTATGTAAGAATTTGGCTAATGGGCCAGTTTTTGTGTTCCATATTATATTATTGTTGACAAATAAAAAACCATAAGTATAATATATTTATAATAGTAATAGTAATTTTTTATATTAGTGATTCTTATTAGTTTAAATCATAATTTTAATTGTTTTAGTGTTAATGTGCGTGAGTGTGTACATATGTATGTATGATTTGTATGCATTTGTGTAATGTATATATTCTAACAGATCATGTCGTTTTGTTCTTTTATACATTTTAATGTATAATACACCTCGTATTCCACGGCGACATGTTCCTAAATTCCATCTACCAACTCATTGTCTATATATAGCTAAAGTCTCCAGCTCAAGAACCCTAATCATTAATACAAAAGAAGACACTCAACTATAAACTCAATAACACAACTTAATCATATAAGAAAATTCCATACAAATACAACGAGGCATCGAAACAGTTTGAACAGTAACAAAACAACAACAAGCCAAAAGAAGTCCAAACTCGACTTAAACAATTGACTTAAGAAGAAATAAAATCATGAGCCCTGGTTTAGTCCATGTGAAGCAGCTTCTAAGACACAATCCATAGCTTGAAACCCTATTCTAGCTTTCTCCAAATCATACACAACCTTCACATTCTGTTGCTGAAAGCTCCCAAAAACTCCGGCCGGACCATAATCTCCATCTTCCATGTTTTGAAACAACAAGCATTTCACAACCGAGCCATTGCTAGGAGCACTCATTGCGTAAAACGAGTTTCCTTTCGGGAGAAGCAAGGTTACATTGTTCAAGAAATGGAATGTAATTGATGGAAACATCATTGTTACATCATTCTCGAGGCTAGTGAGATTGTTTTTGGGACATGGGACTTTGTAGCAAAGATCAAAGCCTGTTCTTGATTCGGTTTCGGTTGCCCTCGGATATGTGATGATTGATTGGAGAGTTGTGAGGAGTTCTGAGTAGAAAGGATCGGGTAAGTGTGTGTAGGTCGTACCCGAATCGATCAACATTCCTCCGTTTCCTTGTGAATCAAACTGTTTTAAGGTTAAGGGTACTTGTGTGGGAGTGGTATTTGTGCCTATTGTAATGGCTTCTAAACCAATGTAGTAGCTGTTGGGGTACATTGGAGTATTCAACATAGGAGTAAACTGTAAAGAGTCGGTGAGATTGATTGTTAAAGCGGAGTCTCCTAGGATTAAAGGGCTTGAGATGTTAGGGTTGTTGGCAAACTTGAAAGGCAAGAAACAATGAGAAAATCCCTTTTCAACAAACCCTAACTGCGAAGGGAGAGAGAGTAAACCTCTTCCAAATCCGGCAATGCCAATAGGTTCGCGGTAAGTGGACGTTACACAGCCAAAAGTGAACCTTGGGCCATCTTTGGCTCGACCCTTTAATATATCTCTGGTTAATATTCCAGAGACAAGACCACCTTCACCATAAGTATAAGCAAAGGAAGGACAAGGCCTTAAGCAAGTGGACTTGAGAAGCATATTCATGGAGCAGCCAGCTATTGCGCAAGGGTCAAAAGGGTTGTCTGAGCTATGGATCTCGACGCAAAAGGAACTAGCACAAGAAGCTCTAAAAGATGACGATGACTGAAGAGGAGAGAAGATTGATGATGCTTTTAGATTATTGTTCTTGAGATCATTACAATCTATGCAATCAAAACTTAAACTTCCACATGAAACCCAAGTGAGATCACTTCCTGTGTCCATGTACACTTGGACTGCTTGTGGAGGTGTGCCAATTAGTAAGGTTATGAGATAACCATCTCTCACTTCTCTCAAAGGCTCCATTACTACATCTAATGAGGATTCTAGAGGTTTATTGATCTTTTTTTGGGTTTGAGACTTTGGTATAGGAAGAGAAACACTTGATTTTGTCAAGGAAAGAACAAGAAATGAAGATGATGATGATAAGGAACTAGGGTTTATATGTTGTCTTGCTTGGATTTTGTTGGTAGTATTTATAATGAATAGAAAGAGAACAAAGACTTTGATCCTGATTGCCATCACTTAGCTTACAAGATGAAGAAGAATAAAAGAAAAGAATTGTAAAATGAAAGGTTTTGATTTTGTATATGTTTTAGTTAAGATAGTTTTGGTATTTATAGAGACAAATTAGGGTTTCAAATTCTTATTAAATCTTCTATAGTGGTACTTTTTTATTTGACGGATAACAAAAAAAAACTTATAAAAAAAGGTTTTCTCTGTACTTTAAAAGCAAGATTTATATAAAAATAATAGATTTGATAATGTGAATGTACTAAATAATTGTCTCTTTATCAAAACAAGAAAACAAGTATTTGTAAAACTCCTTTAATATCAAATTAGTTTCAGTTCCTGTCAAGTAACAGTTCCAAAGTATTAATACCCACTGTTTTTGGTTCGGTTTGATTAAAAACCTAGCACTTAAAGCCACCATAGAAGAATCATTCCAGTTTTATACTAATTAATTAATAATAGTGTTTGGTTAATTTTAATTACAAGTAATCATTTGCAACCGAAAAGATTGGTTATTTTGATCACATTTTTTTGGATATTTGGTTATTTTTAGTTACAGTAATCAAATCTTTTCAGGTATTTTTTAATAAGATTTTTTTTATTAACCTGTGTCCTGGACTTCATCTTTGGCGGGTCCAGACTAGCCATCTTGAAACCCACAAATTATAATTTTATGGGTTTAGTGTTGGTCACAGGGTGGGAGACTCAGTCCACATATAGACTCCCTCCCAAAGCATTTAAATAAATCGATTAGATAAACTCATATTGCGTAGGTATCCAAAAAAGATATCCAAAAAAGTTGTGACTTAATTTCACAACATTGAGAACTCGAACATGCAACCTGATTACGGGCCGTATCCATCCTTATCTCAATCACAAGACCTCGAACAGTTTTTCAGGTATTTGATTTATACTTTTAGTTATAAATAATTATTCGAAACCGAATTAATTAAGAACTGAAATATCTATTTGGAATCTAAAACCAAAAAAAAACCCAACCAGATGTGAACCAAATGTCTAGGGTTAACTCAAACTCCTTAGCTTAGTAAAAAGAGACAACGTACAGCTTTTGGTCCCTAGCTATGTTTTTAAAAAGAGCTAAAATACGAGATGTTATATAAATATGTTAATGAAAACATTTGTAATGATGAGAAAATAGATCCAGAAATTAAGGAAACAACGAAAATGAGGACAAAGGTTGATGCATCTAATGAGGTGTACATGACTCAGCCACTTAACCGTCTAACCGTTAATCTCCCGCTAATTTTGTTTTTATTATTATTCAAAATTATATCTTCTTACAATAATAATGCAAATACAAATGAAAAATAGTAATTATATTCAATTAATAGTTTTAAAATTTATGAAGTACCATAAATTGTGTACTTAATATATTTTATTTTGCATGTTGTCCAATCAAAATGTATCCTTATGGAGCTCACACGTAAGCCCCACCATATATTGTCTTCTCTGCCAAACCAATGTACATACACAAAATACAAAAACAAACACATTATACTCTTACTTTTGGTAATTGTCTTAACACTATTTCATACAATTAACAAACAACAAAAAAAACTATTTTTTTATATGATTTAAATCTTCAAAAAACTATTTATATTCATAATTTCAAAAGAAAGATTTTGATCTGATTTCCGATGATTGCTTTTATCCATCACAATCCATCATAAGTGATAGGAAATTTTTGATGACAATTGGCGAAATCTTATTTCATCATAAACCCGTCAATTATCATCAAAAATCTTTGATAACTTTATCATCGTCAAAAAAATCCGTCAAGAAATTATAATATTTTCTTATAGTAACTCTACTCTCTTCACCATATCAATGAATTGGATTAATAATTAAAAAATATTTTATGTCATGTATAAAGATATATATTAGCTAATTAAACTCACTTGAAATACCCAAATTAGACTCAAGTGTATATATCTACATTAAATCGATCGGGTATCTATTCATATATCAATTCGATTTTAAATCTTACTCGATATCTACAAATATCAACGAATATAAACTATCATATATTTTGAAATTTAATTGATATCCATTATTTTAATTTGATTATGTTTTCAGTTCTCGGATTTTAGATATTATGTGCAGACCTAATTCACAATTTTATAAAAGAAAATGAATTTTACTCAATTAAAATTAAATTATGAAGTCGAGTTCTTTAGTAGCTTCCATGGTTTATCTAATGATTCATACACTCAGAGTTTGATTCCAATTTTATTACAAATAGAAATTAAAAAGTATAAAATTTATAGATAGGTTTTGGGCTATGATCAAACATTCTCGATCCAATTATATAAAAAATAAATTAAGCTACGGAATCCAACCATTTGAAAAGAGTTTCCACTAGGGCTGTCAATATGAGCCAAAGCTCGTTGGCCAGTCCCCGAACTACTCCACTGCGGGTCGGCTGGGGGGTCAAAAAAATTTACCGTGCCAAAAAGCAACCTCAAGGAGAATAATGGGTCATATTAGTAAGAAAAAGAAAAGTTTAGGGACTTACTAGTAATTTTTTATTCCGGGTCGCTCCTCTGAAAATCACACAGCCCCTAACAAGAAGGTTTTAGCAAAGTGACTCAGATTTTGAGCGACCAAACCTTGGAAAATAAGGTGACTATGGAGTATTTAATCGCGTGATAGTTCTTAATTATAGGTAAATTTCGATTCTTTCGATGAGTTCTTAAGGTAAACAAACTATTTTAGTGAATCTTCCATAGCTCTGTATTTTGCTCTGGCTCTAAGGTTTTGGTTTCTATCTTTGCCTTAGTGTTAGGTTGCAATGATGTTTTCCATACTTCTGGAAAAAATAGAAAGGATTGCTCAAATCAATATTTGCATTGCTTTCTCCTCCATTGCTCATCGAAACCAGGTTTCAAAGTCCAAACTTTGTTATATTTATAGTACAGTGAGATGTTCTCATAGTGGTAGATCTTCTTCACGACATTGGTCTCAATCATCGAACCGGATTTTTGGAAATCGGGTTTCTCGAGCTATGAAGAATGAAGCTGAAAAAGCTCTCTTTGATTACTTGCATTATACTAGAACTCTTAGTTTTCTTGATGCAGATCATATAAGTAAGAATTCCCCTCGTTTTATTTTGGCTTTATTGTCCAAGATTGGTAGTCGAAAGGACGAGATATCTCGGTCATTGACAAGGTATCTAAGGTACAATCCTATCAACGAGTTTGAACCATTTTTTGAGAGTTTAGGTTTGCGACCATCTGAGGTTTCACATTTACTTCAACGGAACATGGTGCTTTTGAGTGATGATGGTATCATGTTTGCAAACTTTATTGTTCTCTGCAACTATGGGATTCCGCGTGGCAAGATTGGCCGTATATATAAAGAAGCAAGAGAGATTTTTGGGTATGAGAATGGGATTTTGGCTTCAAAACTTAAAGCTTATGAGAGCTTGGTTCTTAGCAAGCCTGTAGTCATTAAGCTTGTTACTTGTTGCCCGCTGCTTCTGGTTGGTTGTGGCATTGATAGTGAGTTTGCTTCTGTGGTCAATAAGTTGAAGGGATTAAACATAGGATGTGATTGGCTTGCGCGTAATTTATCAGATAGAAAAACATATAACTGGTGCCGGATTCTTGAGACAATGGAGCTTCTTGATAAGGTGGGGTTTAAAGAGGAGAAGTTGAGTAGTCTTTTGAAAGCACACCCAGATTTGGTGGGTGATTCTTCTGGTTATAAAGCTTATATTATGTTTGAAAAGTTTCATAAGGTGGGACTTCAAATGAATGAAATCGATAGATTAGTGATAGACAACCCTGAGATGTTATTAGAGATATCGGTAATAAGAGTTTTGGAGGCTTTGAAATTTTTGAAACGTATCAGAATGGAAAAGCAGTTTATCGTTAGGTTTGTACAGAGTCACATAAAGCTTATCTGTTCATACTCTTTGCTAGGACCTACAGCTGTTTGGAATAGATTGCATATCGGAAGAGATGAGTTATGTGAGATCATAAAGGAAGAGCCTCTGAAAGTGTTCAGTTTAGCTTCTAAAACAAAAAATAGTAGAACTAAACTTGATTTACTAGATTCGAGGACCACAGAGAAGACAACATTCTTGTTGAAGCTAGGTTATGTAGAGAATTCGGATGAGCTGTTGAGGGCTCTGAAAAAGTTCCAAGGGCGGGGAGATGAGCTACAAGAGAGATTTGATTGTATTGTGAAAGCTGGTCTAGACTACAATGTGGTTACCGAGCTTGTTAAACGAGCTCCTCATATGCTTAACCGGCCTAAAGAGATCATAGAAAAGAAGATCAGTATTCTAACAGATTATATGGGTTTTCCAATTGAATCTCTTATCGAATCCCCTGCATATTTATCTTACAGTATGGAGAGGATACATCAGAGATTCACAATGTATATATGGTTGAGGCATAGAGAGGCAGTAATGCCAAGGCTGACACTAGGCACTATTGTTGGTATTTCTAATACCCGGTTTTTTTCATACTTCGTCACTACCCACCCTGAAGGTCCAGCTGCTTGGGAAAGTATTAAGAAACATCTCTCAGACGTGAAGTACTAGTCAGATAAATGTAGTGCAGATTTCTGTTCATCTGAAACATTGGCTCAGTTGTTGTGCTCAGGGTCAGTATCTCAATCTGGCGTTGTGATTCAGTGGGATGCAGAGGGTCGGTGAATATGCGTTGTATCGTGAAGTATTTTCGAACTTATACTTGGATTGTTCATCAGTGTGTATAGTCATTTGAACGCCAACAAGTGGAACAAGGAGGGACTTGGAGAAAGGTGAAAGATCAGAGACTCTCCGTAATGTTGATGCGGTACTGAAACCAGTGAAGTGATTCGTAGAACTTGAAAAGATTAACAAATTGTTATTGTCCCTCATTCCCATTTTTCTTCCTATTGCTTCCCAAAGGAGAAAAGGCACAGTTGACATAGTTTGAGATATTTTGATGCCAACTTCAAAAGCTTTATTGGTTGACTGAGACAAAGTATTAATCAGACAAGCCCCACTAGAAACCAAAGAGATAAGCTATATCTATTTACTGGGACATAGCAGTGACAGTTCTTGTCAGGATTGCATTATTACAGGTCCTTTTACTCTTAGCCACCATTAGTCTACATCCTGTGCAACTATGTAAAGCTATGACTTTTTCTCTTCTTTTTTTGTGTAGTGCCTTGTCTGTTGAAGTCTGAGATTCTAAAGATGTATATACCAACATATTAGACTTTCTGTATCGAAAACAAAAGATTGCATATAGTTAGCATGTTTTGGGTTAATCAGCACTCCTAATAGTTCTGCTCTACATTTAACTATCCATCTCTCTTTATTAAAACTAAACCTAAGCATCTGTATAATATGTGACTAACACCCAAAAAGAGAAACCCTTTTAACAAAGATATCTAATCACAATTAACTTAAGGTACAGTTTCATATTGTGTTTTCCAGGCCATCTTTAATGGAAGAAGAAGAAGGAGAAGGAGAAGAAGATGAAGCAGAAAGACAAGACCGTGCAATCTTAGACTCTTTGTCTTTGCTATAAGCCTTTTGGACATCATCTTTAAGCTCTCTATATCTCCTTCTCTTCAATGTTTTCTCCTGTGTAGAACCCTTCTCCATACATAAATCATCAAGGATGTCTTCGTCCGTGTACTCATCCATGTACTTATCTAGAACCTCTGAGCCATATGGAAAATACCTTCGACCAGTTTCAACTGCATGGTGAAACGGTTAATAATGAAGTCAGTCAAGAGCGACAGCGGAGCAGAAGAAGAAGAGACGACTCACAAAAAGCAAAGCTACTTTTACCTGTTTTCATTAGAGCCTCCATCCGAGTAAGAAGTCTTTTGGTTTGCATATGAGGAGTTTCGTTTAAATCAACCTGACTCAAGCTTCCACTTAACCCATTCACAGGCGATTGCACACCCGTGAACTCACTTGTACCTTCTACGTTTCCAATGTCCATAGCCACTTTAGCTTCCGTTGGAAAGAACAACTGAGCAAGCCCCACTGCGAAAGGTTGATGTTTTTTACAAAATAGTCCTAAAGATACATAAGAATTTAGCAATTTTCGGTTAATTACCTCTCTTTTCAAGGTACAAAAGTCTCATTTGGAGATCTTCAGGCATAGAAAGGGAACACATTGGTGTATCCAGAACCATTGGATTCCTCCTGATTTCTCTTTCCAAGATATCAATGCATAACCGAGCTTTACTAGATTCACGACCTTTCGCTGTTTTTGTATGATAGTCCTTTGGATTTGTTAGTCTTCTCAATATATTAACTGCACTGCGCCCATCACATGTGAACTCAGATGCATTGGCACCTTTCTTGAGAAGTGATATAATGATCGATGGCTCTCTACGCATCGCAGCAAAATGAAGAACGGTATAACCTCGGGAGTTCCTGAAATTCACATCACCCATATCTAGAGCCAGAATCTCAGCAACAACTTTGGGATCACTATACACCACCGAATAATGCAGACCATTGGCTTCATCTAAAGTAATATCTGACTCAGTCAAAAGAAGCTTCACAAGCTCAACATCATCAGAATCCAACGCCTTAAGAATTTTCTTGATTTTCTCGAGCAATTTCTCTGAAACCTTGGGACTGTTTCCTTCACCTTGAGGAGATGAAAGTCGTAGCTGTTTAATCTTCTCTGCTACTTTGGAAGGAACCTCCTTTTCAATACAGAACCTGTAAAGATCTGACCTCGCCACTCTCTCGATACACTGATCAAGCAACTGAGTCAGATTACAATTGAAAGCAACCATAAGAATCGGAAGAACATTCTCCGCTAGAGACTTCTCCACAAAGTTACAAAGTCGCCGCTGCAAACACACAAACATAAAACACAAACTTTCAAACTCTCAATGAGGCCTATCAAACAAGAAACAAAGAGACAGAGACAGAGAAAGATACGAATTAAGAAGATTGTTCACACACCTGAAAAGATGAAACTAGCTCAGGCACTTGGAGAACAGATGAAGCATACATCAACTGGACAACAAAGTCAATGGCAGGTCGACAAGAATCATGAGCACAAACTGAATCAACACAAGTCGAAACCTCCATAGGAAATGGCTTTAACCTCCCAGTGTAGATATAACTCAACAAATACAAAAAAGCTTCATGACCAACAAAACCATAAGGCAACATCTCTTTTAACTGGTACTTAGGTTTCTCAGTTTTCGAATTTTTCTTTTCTTTCTTGAACAAATCCTGGAAAAACTTGCTTCTAGCAGCTAAAATACATCTATGAACACCAACTGGAACACCATCAACAATGATCTCTGCATCACTATAATCACAATCTGGATTACTGAGAAGCTGCTCAAGATTGGAACTGAGTTTGCTTAGGCTAACAACTTCTAGATTTTGAGCTGAGCTTGATGAGAAAGTATTAGACCCAATAGAACCATAAGAGAAATGAGAAGATGTGAAACTTAGAGATGATGATGGCTCAGTCAAAGTAGCCATTTTTTACAGAAACTATCAATCAAAACCTCAGCTTTTGTTCCATGGAGATCAAATTCACACGAATTCAGATTCAAATCCCTAAATGGGAATCAACCAAAAAGAGAGAAAAGTAAAATTTTGAGTTTATCAAACTATAAGAGACAAAATCAAAGAAAAGTTCAAATCTTTCAGACAGAACATTGCTTCTTACACATGCAAATCAATGTACAAAACAAAAAGTCAAAACATTAAGGAGAAAGATTCGATCAAAACGAAGGAATTAGGGATTGAAGAATACAAAATCATGAATTAGGATCTACACAATCATAGGATTAAGTAGAGAGAATAAGATTAAACAGAGAGGAAAGTTCCAAATTGAGATCTACCAAAAGAAAAAGAGAGAATTTTTCGAGGTAAAGTCAAGAAAGAAGAGATAGATGATGAGTTTGAGAACAAACAGGACACAAACAGGTGAAGTGACGGTGAAAGAAAGAGACAGCTTCAATATGAAGATGAGTGGAAACAATGGATTAAATAGTAATAATTTTTGCAAATTTAATAATTGAATTAAAGTATATAGATTAGAAAATATGGTTTAGATTTGTATAAAGAAAGACTCAGATAAAAGTTGACAATTAGAAAACAAAGACTTGAAATATTCGTGTATGGATGGATGCCAAAATTTTCCATCTATTGATGGCCACACACTAACGTTTCTATTATTATTTTTTTAATCTAAAAATTTATGATTTTTTTTGTATGCCATGTGACTATTTTTTGGACATCTATTAGTTTTATTTTTTAAATTAAATTTTAACAAAAAAAATAAAAACAATATTTGACTATTTAATCCAAAATATTTTGTCATGTAACTAATATTTTATCAAAAATTGGATCGATAAGGTTTGATCTATAATCTAATCCAATGCTTAAAATTCCTATTTAAATTGTCAAATCGGTAAAGATGAGGAATCTGACCTTGAATGCCATAGTTATTAGTTAGATTATCTTAACCACCAGACAAAAAAGAACTCGGCTCGTATAACTAATATTCAGAGAATAAAAATATGAATTATGTATTTTTTCTACCAAAATTTATTTTTTAAGTATTAGTATATTCAATGTTTAACTCAGCTAAATTTTTATGAATATTCAATAGAGAGCAATAATAAAATAAGAATTAAATCTACGGAAAATAAGAGTTATAAACATTGAAATGAGGAACTATGAATAGATGAGATTTCAAATCTAGCAATCTAAAATCATATAATCTATATTTTTTCCTGAAATCTAAAATCCAACATAATAAAACTATTTGAACATAGCAAAGAAAATAGTAAAAAGACAAACATAATTAAATAAACAAAAGAATATGGACTCGATTTTAGTTGAGTGGTTAAATTTTCTTATGCGATTTTTTTCACCATAGTTTGATTCTACATAATTCAGATAATTATGTAATTTTATGTGATATTATTTATAGTTTTAAGAGATTTATGCTCTAGATTGGATTTTGTTGATTAATTTTTTTAAAATATAAAATTAAATAAGATTATAAAAAAACAAGAGAATCTAGAAATGTCTTCTAAGTGGTGAATAAGGTCAGAGAACTTGTTGTATAAGTTTTCAATAAAAAGAATAGAATAAAGATTTTATCGAGTACTAGAATTATATAACAAAAGAAAATTCTGTAAAAGCCGACTTTGGAGTTAAAATAATTAATTTGTACTTAATTAGTAAAAATAGTATATTATATATATATATTACATATAATTTAATTTTTTACATATTATATCTTATGTTAGGAGTCTAGCTTATAAAATAAAGATTAAGATTTTATATTTAAGATATAAATTAGATGTTTAAAATTGCATTTTTTTACCGGTTGGAAATTGCATTTTTGGTTTTATTTAAAATATTAATATTTATTTTCTTTTTAATTAAAATAATCCAATTATTAATGTCGTCACTAAATAGCAAATGTCAAGAAAAATAATATTAAGAAATAGCCGTCACAATTGATGACGATAGAAGCAAACGTAAGCAAATGCGAACAGCATTTGAATGATGTGGCTTATGTGTGAATTGCTTGTGATGTCATGACCTCACAATTAAATAATTTTATAAAATAATAATATAGCTAGTGGATCCGATTCTATTATTAATTTATTATATTGTGATGACCAAAATCATTCTTTTATAACTTTTTCATTTTTGGGCTTTTTTATTTTTTATTTTCTTTTGTTTTTGTTCCAAGTTTCAAGTTTCAAGACATATAACGTTCGTAAAGTGAAAGTCGTAGTGAGGACTTTTGTCTGAATTAAAGGACTATTGTCTAGAAAATATTTATCGACTGAAAAGAGTTCTTCACATGTTACAATCTCTTTCTCACTAAATCACAAATTTAAAGATTTGTACAGAAGATTTGATATTTGATTCCCAAATAATATTATTATTTTGTAGATTAAACAATATTTTTGAATGAGATGTTAAAGCAATTGCATATTCGAATCCTTTATTGCATGAAACTAAATCATATTTTTCTAATATGTCTTACACTGACTATAAACTCTTATTTTCAGTTTATTTGAATACATGGAAGCAAGTTTATTTGTAGGCTACAGTTTTCTTCGAAGTGATTAGTTTGCAGTAATCCTTTTTGAAAAAACAAAATTTCATTATATATTAAAAGCATTACTTCTTAAAAATTGTTGCAGGGTGGTATTATGAGGTTTATTTATTCACTATACTAAATATTTTTTTTTAATCAGGAGGTGGTTAGGCCATTGGTCTTAATGCACTCCCTAGATTCGGAGCCATCTTTTGATTATAATGTTCTCGGCTTTGATCATTCCTCTCAACACGAAACTCGAACTGATAATTTTTCAGACAAACGTCTGAAATGCTACTAGTTAAATTAGTTTGTCCAGATTACTATACTAAATGTTCTGTCACTAGTTTTGGTTTCGTTTTGTTTTGCGGTAGTTTTGATAAGTTCTGAATATCATTTGTTTGTGTTATGACCTTAGTTTATATCTAGCTATTTTATCTTCCCTTTTTTAGATTTGTTTGTGTTATGACCTTTATTTGTTTGCAAATAGCATAGTTCATCAAATACTTTAATGTGGCCTATATTGTAAATATGGAGTCGGATCCAAATGAAACAGAAAGAAGAAAAGAAATTTTGTTAGCCAATTTAGTTTTTCTTTTCCTCAACCAAACCGTATCAGAATATTGTCCCATTAAAATTGAAAACTTATTCTTACATGACATATAAATAAATCCTAAACTCACACAAAAGATAAAGATATTCCTAAGGAACCCTAACCTTGACAGAAAAAATATTTAATTCAATTTTCTGTGCAAATATTCGTTGAACAAAATTACAATATATGTAATTATGTAAGAAGTTGGTGACAAAATAGTACGAAATTAATTACTAAAATTGTAACAAAAAATGTTAGAATTTTCAATGGCTCGGTGTGACTGTTAGTGTCGGTGATGCTTCTGCTGAGAAGCTACGCGGTTGTTACTCAAGTCTATAAAAGTCTTCTAACTATTTAAGTTTTATATATATGTAAAATAATTTGGATAGTATATGGACTTTAAAAAGAATAAACATGTTATAAAACATGTGTTCTGAGTCTTCTGACTTTAAATATTTGATTTTTCATGGCTTGGATCTGATCTGTTTTCTGTACTTAAAACATTTTCCAAAAAACGTGTCAAAATATATATTTTTTTCTTCATTAAAAGGTTTGCATAAAGTCCACATTGTGGGCAACAAAACTATATAAGTAATGTGGTGTATTTCGTTTGCTCTTAATCTAATTTGATATCAGGTGGTGAATTCAATTTCCATCCAACAACACTAGTTAAAATGTTTAGGTTATAAATCGAATCTCGTAAATCTAATTGTTGATAGAAAAAATCGAATTAAAAATGTTTGTTCACATAAATTTTGTTGCTATCAAATTTGATCGATTGCAGATTGCTGTCTCATTAGAAGTGCTCCATTTTTAGTCAGTCACATGAACTTAAATTGTAAGAGTTAAAACATTTGGAGAATTAACCGTGTAATCCCGCATTAACAGAATTTAATTTATGAATTGCATCTTGTTTATCTATCTAAATGACAAAAAAGTATTTCAAATATATATAGTTTCTTGATTTCAAGATATCATTTAGGCTTTAATAGGTTAAACAACATCATAAGTATGGAAAGTTATTTTAGTATCAAAGTTAAATTTGTTCAGTTTATTGAAAACTTATCCAAATTGTCCTTTATGCGGTAAAAAAATATATTTTCGGCCAACTGGTTAAATATTTATCTATATAGTATATTTATTGGTGAATATAAATATTAAGTTGTTCCACGTTATATTGTTTAAAGTTTGAAAGCTATATACCGGATCTTATCGATAAAATTGCGTAAACAAATTCATACTCGACTTATAAAAATATCAATGGGCCCGAATGTATATATAACGGGCTCTTCAATTGAGTCAGACTTAAATAACCGAATCAAACGAACTTAAACCCAAACTTGTTATGATAATGAAACTCTTATTTTAATCGCATAATTAAGTTGACCTAATAATGATCGAAAAGCATGAATGAAGCTTAAATTCTCAATTGGCATGAGTCTGGCCTAAATGAAATTCCGTGGAATTAAGTACAAAGAACGAATTTATGATAATATATAATATCAGTTATGTTTTGTATATTTTATTCTAATATCCATTACACATGTAATTTAATCTTATCAATTACGATTGACTATTAAGATTCTTATATGTTGTATTTCATTGCATCGCATTGAACATTTTAACTCACACCCCACTAGATATAAGAAGAAATTTCCGTGAGGTTGATAAAATTCTTCGTTTTCTAGAAAAAATCCATGATATTAGAAATTAATAATAAACATACGTCAAAAAAATAAAAATAATCGCTATTATTTTTTGTAATATTTTGTTGTATCTCTAAATATAGAAGTCAATCGTACGAAATCATAAATAACATAGTCACGATATCACAATTTAATAAACTATATATATCATAATTTTTTAAAAAAAATTGATGGTGATGATGGATACTACATATTATTTATGAATTCACATAATTGATTTGTATTTTCAGAGATGAAATATAATACCATGTACATGTACGATGATGTATTGAAATGAGTATTTGGAGTTATTTGATTTTTAAATAAGATGTTAAATAATTTTGAGATTTTAGGTGAATTTAAAGAATTTGTTATGATTTGAAACTATAATCTTATACAATCCCACGTAAAACAATGAGATTTAGTTTTTTGTATTTATAATTAAGACAATCTTCTAAAATCTTTTAAAATTTTCTACAGTCATTAAAATCCCAATACTTAAAACATTTCCCATAACAGTGGATTTTAAAAGATTTTTTAAATTCACTTATTTAATAACACTAGATTTAAAAAAATAATTATAAATCCTATATATGTCCAATGAAACTAGATTTTAAGAGATATTTTAAAATTCATGATTTGATAACACATGATTTATCAATTTAACTCAAATCACTCAAAAAGCTCAGTCCAATACACCCCAGTAATATGACAAAGTCATATGATAAACCACATTATAATTCTATTTATATTGTTATTGACTCGTGTGTCATGCGTTTTTTCCTTCTAAATTTGAAACGAATAATAGTTGATGTCACATCACACAAATCTTCTTAGTTCTTATATATATGTATATTGAGTCATAAAAGTGTTAAACATTCACAAAACTTGAAACAAAATAAAACAAAAAAAAAGATTTTATTTTGGTACAAAACAAAAAAATTACAATGGCTGCTACAACTACACAACACATGAATCAAATCTTCCTTGTACTTCTCCTAATCACTTTCACAATCTCTCCAGTTATCTCAACAATTCCAAAAGAATGTGAGACCGAATCAACAGACTCTTGTGTCAACAAAACCAAAGCATTACCACTCAAAATCATAGCAATTGTAGCCATTCTCGTTACAAGTATGATTGGAGTCACAGCTCCTCTCTTTAGCCATCACGTTCCATTTCTAAGACCAGACGGTAAAATCTTTATGATCATCAAGTGTTTTGCTTCTGGAATCATCTTAGGAACAGGTTTCATGCACGTTTTGCCCGATTCTTTCGAGATGTTGTCTTCTCCATGTCTTGAAGATGATCCATGGCATAAGTTTCCATTCACTGGCTTTGTTGCTATGTTGTCTGGTCTTGTTACTCTTGCTATTGATTCTATTGCTACAAGTCTTTATACTAAGAAAACTGTAGCTGACGATAGTGAAGACAGAACTACTCCAATGATAGTTCAGATTGATCATTTGCCTATTACAACTAAAGAACATAACTCTACATGCTCAAAACAACTATTGCGGTATCGAGTTATTGCCATGGTTAGTTCTGCATAACAGCTTCACTTAGCTCTTGTTTTAACATGTATATAAATGATAGTACTATATATTTTGAATACTTCAATTCATATATATGTTTTTAAAAGATTATGTGTAAAATTAGGTGTTGGAGCTTGGGATTATAGTTCACTCTGTGGTTATTGGACTATCTCTAGGTGCAACCAATGATACATGTACTATTAAAGGTCTTGTTGCAGCCCTTTGCTTCCATCAAATGTTTGAAGGCATGGGTCTTGGTGGCTGCATCCTCCAGGTACAAAATTTGGTTTTTTTTGTAAAATCCAAAACCGGTTTAATCTTTCATCTAAAACAATACAAATTACTTAAAGAAAAAAAACCTCAAATGTTTAAATACTGATTAATACGAGGATATAAATAGGAAAGTGTCTTTGGTCAAATATTTCAGTCCACCTTTACCATCTTTCTCACCAGACTTCAACTTTAAGGAGTCTCGTAGTCCTCTATGATATTGTTTGGAATTTTGAGGATGAGGAGAACTTACACTATAGATCGGATCTTGTTCATCCAATTGTTAACAATATATATATATATATATATATATATTTGTTTATATATAGCAACTAGTATCACAATATTTTCTTCTTACCAAATATGAAATACTTGAGCATAACACAATCATATAAATCAAAGGATATTAATGAATAATTTCATATCAATACATGTTACTTTTATTAAATATTTTTGACAACAGAAAGGTGATTTATCTAACCATATGATGATAGAATCATATAACTAACAAATTCTGTATTTTTGAACAGGCTGAATATACACATGTGAAGAAATTTGTGATGGCCTTCTTCTTTGCGGTTACAACACCATTTGGAATTGCTCTTGGTATAGTATTGTCAAGCATTTACAAAGACAACAGTCCGACCGCATTGATCACAGTCGGACTGCTCAATGCATGTTCTGCAGGATTGCTCATTTACATGGCACTTGTAGATCTTTTAGCTGCTGAGTTTATGGGATCTATGCTTCAAGGAAGTGTCAAGCTTCAGATTAACTGTTTTGGTGCAGCTTTGCTCGGTTGTGGAGGAATGTCAATCCTCGCCAAGTGGGCTTAAACTCTTTAACATTTTACTTTTGTTTTGTATGAATTGTAATTAAACATCAGTGAGTGTAAGTAATATATGTTTGTGTTTTATAACAATAAATAACTACATTGTATTTTGAGTTATATAAATTGAATAATATTTTTTCTTGAAGTTTCAAAGATAGTTGATTTGTTTGTCAACAATTCATATATTTCATAAAAATCAAAGCAATAATATTGGTAAATGGTCTACAAACGTATACGAAAGCATGATAACAATCACATCAAACTTTAAAGAACAGAGAGAGTATGAAATTAAATCAAACATACGATCATCCATTGTAGTACTTTGACTCTGAATGTAAGATAACTTCTAAAAGTTGATCTCTTGTAATTTGCATTATCAGTTGATCAGTGATGATAGCCCCAAAAAATCTAAACAAAATTAGGGGTAATAAGTTTAAGTATCAGTTTATGAGAACACTAGTAAAAAGTGTACCAACTAAAAGTAAACCTATCCCCCTTTGAATATGCAGTTCACATATGCGCATCTCATTTTCAATATCTTTTTGTGCAAATGGGAAAATGAGGTAGAATCACACAGCGTATTTCATATGGGCCCAAATTGTGAAAATCACACAGCATATTCATCCCTATAAATTATAGGGCCGAAAATACTAGTAAATTATAAGGCCGAAATTTTTTTTTAGTAAAATTTAGGGTTTTTTTTTACCGTTAAGCTGGTTTTATAAAAATTATTTTACTTTAGTAATACATGATTTATATTTGTTTTGAATCGGCCCTGATATGTATGTTATTTTACCGTTAAGCCGATCTTATAAAAATTGTTCTACTTCAACAATACATTTCTTATATTTTTTTCAAGCCAGCCCTGATACTCTATATATGTTGTTAAAAACCAAAACTGAAAATTCATAATAAAAAAAAAGATTTAATATCAATAAATGAAATATTTTACACAAGCAATGTATTATATTTTTAACAGCCATAGTGTACACAATTGTTTTGTTTTTTTTTTTTGTACAAAACACATAGAATTGATATTACCAGTTTAGTTGCTATCATTAAATTGTATGTATTAGAGAGTCTTTTTAATAAGAACACTTAATAGCCCCAATGTCAATGGCTCAAACTCTATATATATGCCTCTAAAGAATCACTGTATATATAGTATATATATTCAATTTCTGTGTAAATTTTTATCGTCATCTTTATTTTCTCATAAAAACTATTTCCCAAATTTATGATTTTATTTAACATTTTTTAAGTAAACTTTGTATTTTTGTTAATTTGTCAACCTTGCAACACCTTTTGAAATTGTTTTTCTTTCTACACAGCATAACATCAGTATAAAATAATTAATTAAAAAACCTGCAAAAAAATTTCTATCTAAGCACTATTAGTTTACATTATCTTCATTCCCAATGACAAATATATATATCTGACCGTACGCGTTGTACGACTTATGAAAAGGCAAGACCCGTACAACTTCTTATTACGTACATGAAGCAAGAATGTTGCAATTTCACCAAATCCCAAAATATATAAATGTAATTATATCGCCAACTCCTTAATTATTAATAAAAGAAATATATTCAACGTTTTGGCATGGAAATAGCCTGTTTCAAAATATGAAAATGTTACTATATAAAGCTTAAGCCGTAACAAGCCATAATATCATCCACAAAAGTACAAAACACAAAGAGAAGTTTCTAAAAACAATGGCAGCTTCTACTACAACACTCATGAAGCTCTTCTTCTTTGCCCTAATTCTTATCAGCTTCACCATATCTCCGGCTATGTCAACTGCCCCTGAAGAATGTGAAGCCGAGTCGAAAAATCCATGTGTCAACAAAGCTAAAGCCTTACCTCTAAAAATCATATCTATTGTAGCCATTCTCTTGACTAGCATGATAGGTGTATCGGCTCCTCTCTTTAGCCGATACGTTCCTTTCCTTCATCCGGACGGAAACATTTTCACAATCGTGAAAGCTTTCGCGTCCGGAATCATTCTTGGAACAAGTTTTATGCATGTTTTACCTGATTCTTTTGAGATGTTGTCATCAGAATGCTTAGAGGAAGATCCATGGCACAAGTTCCCTTTCACTGGATTTGTGGCTATGTTGTCAGGCCTTGTTACTTTGGCCATTGACTCCATGGCTACTAGCTTCTACTCTAGTAAGAACGGTACTGAAATTGTGCCGGCTAGTAACGATGATCAAGAAAGAGCGAATCCAATGATAACTAATGGTCATAGTCATGGTCATGTTCATGTTCATGGTCATGGTGCTTCATTGTCTACTAAAGATGATGGCTCTTCTCAGTTATTACGGTACCGTGTCATTGCAATGGTAAGTCCTGCATTTGAATATGTCATTTTAAAGTCATTAATTATTTCAATCAAATTTTGGAATGGTTAGACAAAATTTCCGACAGAAAAATATCCGTTAGAAATTTAGTCGGATTTTTGACGGAAATAATAGATTTTGGATATTTCCGACAGTTTCCGACAATTCCAAAAACTATCTAGAATGGAGGACTTGTACTTCTAAGTTCTAACAAATTTACCTAACAATTTGATGTGCTTAAATATACACATGACAGGTCTTGGAGCTTGGAATTATAGTTCATTCCGTAGTGATTGGACTATCTTTAGGTGCAACAAATGACACATGCACCATTAAAGGTCTTATTGCAGCTCTTTGCTTCCATCAAATGTTTGAAGGCATGGGTCTAGGTGGCTGCATCCTCCAGGTAAACCCAAAATTACTACATCTTAGTTAAGATATTTCTAGCTTTGATTATTCATATTCATTATGTCAATTATAGATAATTGCATCAATGTTTACTAACAAAATGTTCTATATTGTGAATAGGCTGAATATACGAATTTGAAAAAGTTTGTGATGGCCTTCTTTTTCGCGATTACGACTCCATTTGGAATCGTTCTAGGGATTGCATTGTCAAGCATTTACAGAGACAACAGCCCGACAGCATTGATCACCGTCGGGCTGCTCAATGCCTGCTCTGCAGGATTACTCATATACATGGCCCTTGTTGACCTTCTAGCAGCTGAGTTCATGGGACCAAAGCTCCAAGGCAGCATCAAACTTCAAATCAAGTGTTTCTTTGCCGCTTTACTTGGCTGTGGTGGAATGTCAATCCTAGCCAAGTGGGCATAGAAATATATCAATAACCTTAATTGATGTTTATGTTCAAAAAGAGTTAATTTTGGTTTATGTTCCTTTGTAGGAAATGTTGTTTGATCTCATTGTGTCGTGTGATGTACTGTTTTTGTCTTTTGTTTATACTTTCATATGATCATGTAAAAAGCAAGAAATGTTGTGTGATAAATAATTGTCTATTGGAGATTGAAAAATGAATTTTCGATATTTAATTACATTGCACAAAAAGGTACTAGAACTAATGATAGTTTTTTTTAATCGGGAAAAAGGAGAAAGATCTCCCTAAGTTTTATTCAAAACAAAAATTAAGAGCAAATGTCTCTAGAGATTGGAACACCATCCCCCTATCCGCAATAATAATCGAAGAAAGTTCTCCTAGAACACAAGACAAAACATGAAACCAAGCGGTGAAGTAAAAGTATAGTTAACTAATCTGTCGGCAAAATGGTTAGCTTCCCTAATTAATATTAATACCGAATAATTATTATCTTTAATATGAGCATCTTATATATTAAAATGGGAGACACTTTCATTTTGACCGTGTTATAAACTACATGATAAAATTAACTTGAAGTTTATAACAACCATTAAAAATAGGTTTAAGGTTGGTTTGTTACATATTTTTATACAAAAATTCAAAAATAAAAAAATTTAATAGAATTTTTTTTAAAAAGCAAAGTTTAATAAATACATATCGATTATAAATTCAGTTATTAGTGCGGTTCTGGTTCGAGTTTGGATTCGATTTTTTGGGTACATAGATTTATGATTTCTTTTAGTGTTTGTCGCGTTTTTTCAGTTCATCTAATTCGATTTTTTTTTGTTCTTTTGATTTAAAACATAATCGAGTATTTTTTATTTTTGGATATAGCTCGTTTCAATATATATCAAGTTTGGGTTCATGTATTTTTATATAAACATTCCAAAGTAAAATAAAAAATAATTAGAAAAACTATAAAAAGCTAAAAAAAAATTTTTGATAGGGTTCCGGCTCGGCTCAAGTTTAGTTTTCCAGGTATATAGATTTAGGTCAATTTGGATACTTTATTGGGTCCAATTCCTCTAACTCGGATGATTTTTGTTCGGGTTTTGGACAAAAAGTATATATATTCCAAAATATCCACACGAGTTTAACAACCTAAATAAAAAAAATTTGAAAAAAAATAATCAAACCAATCAAATTTCACACTAGAATATATATAAATATATACATAAAAATTAGCTACAAGCTAATAGTGGCTATATTAAGTGAATTAAAAAAAGGTATGTATACATAAACGATATAATAAGATATAAAGACAGAGAAAATGAGCATTATTTAAGATAGTTCTGTGTTTTAATCGACCTGGCCAAATATTGGTGGCAAAATAAATTGCCCAATTAAGAGGTCGGCCTCTTTACAGAAACAGCCCATTGGTATTAACATGGGCACCCACCACTTAGGGAATGTTATCTAATACTAGTTCTTAGGGTTTTGTAAGTTTCAAAATTTTATATATTTTTTTCCAACAGATCGATAAGACTCGATCCATAGCCTAAAGTTTATATTCAAAATCCATTTTTTAAGTTGGCATAATACAGCGGATATGAATCAAACTCTAGTGCCAAGTCATTAGTTGTTATTTATAAGAATCAATGTTTATAAGATTTATGACACCTTTTAGTGTTTTTCGAGTGTTTTCAGTTCATCTAATTTGATTTTTTTGGTTCTTTTGATTTAAAACATATTAGAGTATTTTTATTTTTTGGATATGGTTCGGTTTGATATATAGATCAAGTTCGGGTTCATGTATTTTCATATAAACATTCAAAAATAAAATAAAAATAATTAGAAAAACTATGAAAAGCTAAAATTTAGTTTTTGATAAGGTTCCAGCTCAGTTCAGATTTATTTTTCCAGGTATATAGATTTAGACCCTATTTGGATATTTTGTTGGGTTCAATTCCTCTAATTCGGATGATTTTTGTTTGGGTTCCGAACCAAAAATATATTTTTTAGTTTAACTAAAAATATATATTTCAAATTATGGGTTTAACAACCTAAATAAAAACAGTTTGAGAAGACAATCAAAACAATCAAATCTCGCATTATAACGCAGGTATAATACTAGTATATATATATATATATATACATATAATTAGCTACAATATATATGAATCTGGCTGATAGTGGCTATACTAAATGAACTAAAAAAAGGTATGTATACATAAACGATATAATAAGATATAAAGACGGAGGCCGAGTTACTCTCAATCTGGTGGTTATGATGATCTAACTAATAATTTGGTACCAGGGTTTAATTTCTATCCATTGTATTATGGTAAGTTAATAAAAAAAATTTAGAAGTGGAGCTTAGGTTATAGATCAGCCCTTATTGATCCAATGTTGACAAAATAAAATAAAAAGACAGAAAAATGAGCATTATTTAATATAGTTCTGTGTTTTTATTGACCGATATTGGTGGCAAAATAAATTGCCCAAATGGGCACACACCACTTAGGGAATGTTATCTAATACTTAGGGTTTTGCAAGTTTTGAAATTTTATATTTGATGTTATTTATAATAATCAATGTTTATGGATTATAAAAGCTCTTTAATATACCTTAGATCTGGTATGTAAATCATTTTCTCATGAAAATTTATTGGAATCCATTCTCATGACTCAATCTTCTTTTATAATAACGTTATAGTCTAAAATAAAACAACACATGACTAGAATGAAATAATTAAAATCTTATGTGAATAACACCAATTTCATAAATTCCTTATGCAATATATTGTACAATTATGATTTACTAACACCATTATTGTAAAACATAACACTAGATTCTAGAACATAATACATGACATATTTAGAAAGTGAATAGTTAATTATTATTTCTCCGTTTTTATAATACAATGACTTCTTAGGTTTTCTTAATCGTTCTAGAAAATGATTTTCTATTTCTCCAATTACTTTTTGTTGATTAATGTTAAAAAATAAATCATGAATTTCAAGATTTGAATAAATAAATTACTATTAGTTCATAGTTATTAGAAATTTTATCCCGTGAAAGTAGCGTATGCATAATTATTCATAAATTATAGAAATAAATTAAGTCTTTGTTAAGATAGAACGTCTGATTAGTAATTCTGTTTGAGTAAAATGCTTGAAAATAAAATGAGCAATTGAATAGAAATCCATTTTAAAATGTATGGTTAGAATCAGCATTTAACAAACGTCCATAAATAAGTTTGTTTGCAAGTTCATAAATAACTTTAGACACCTATCTTAATCGCTAATTTTTCAAATATCCATTTCAACTGCTAATTTCAAAAGAATTTGTGATTGATTACAAAATAAGCAACCACTAATACACTCGCTAATTTGTTGCTATCAATCAAACTCAACAAAAATTTCAAAGAAAAATTCCTAATATATAAGGCTAAGGATAAGTCTTGTCCATTATAAATCAATCAATTGCGACATTACATATATAAAATTAGGACTATGAAAAAAGTCTCCTAAAACCCAAAATTTTGAGTCAAGCTTAACATTAAATCATTATCTTCAAACGAGAAGAATAAACTCAACACATCTTGTCATCGTATGTAAAGACAACTAATGATATGACAAGTCATGTACTATATATCAAAAATTTTGATAGACATCATTATATCAATCAATCAAATCAAATACGTCTATTTGTGAATACCAAATATCTTTCAAAAGAGAACTTTGAGAAACACCTAGACAACATTCTAATATACTATAAACCACTTAAAATTTAAAACCATTTATATGTAGTTGTTCCCTATTATTTTTTATTTGAAAATATCAATTAAGAATATATTAAATTTTTCATATTTCTCTCATTATTTTCTTATTTTTTTACTTTCTTAGTATGTGAAGATATACATATATATAGATACAATAAAACTGTAACACCCCGAGAAATATTGTGGTATACGTAAAGAGGTTGAAAAAAATAATTTGGCCAATTATATTAATAAAATGCACTTATATTTTTTGTCATTTGTCCAGGAAGAATTCCAAAATTAAGCGTGTTTGAGCTGAAATAGTTGAAAAATAAGTGAGTTTCCAGAAAGTGATTTTTAGAATTGTGTGAGTAAAGATAAAATATAGATAAATATCGTGTGGTGATTTGTAGGTTGGTAAACAAGTCTTTAAAACCTCTCTCATATAGTGTACCGATCATTGGACTGTGAGATGGATTCGAATACGTGGGACTCATTAAAGTGGCGGTCTAAACATTACAAAATCAACTTTGGTTTCTATAAACTTAATACTTCTTTCAGAATATAGTTTAAATTTTAAATTATTGCATTATATTATACTTTTGCGTAATTCTGATTATAGATAAATAGGCTGTTGGAGGAATTTTTTTGTTTATTGTATATTATGGAAAATCGGTGATAAGATCAACAGATTCAAGGGCCATGACTATAGGCAGAAACGTATAACCATAACTTTAGGTATAAGAAGTATATGTAGTTTTACATTCGTAGCATTTGCTACAAACTTTATAATTGATGTTATTTGACCATTTTGTGTAAATTTTTCGTAACTGCTACTTACTTTTAACAGGAATCTAGGTCACCGCATATGTATATATTAAATATATGAAGATTTTTTTCACTAGTCTATTGTCAGCATTATTAGAGAGTCACAATATAAACACTGAAAAATCTAAAATTTGAAATTTATTTGAATATACATTAAATGTATGATAGAAAAATACAAATATGGATTTATTTGTTTCTTGTTGGCAAAAGCATACTTGAACCTTTTTTTCCAAGAAACTTATTGAAACCAAGCAAACTTTATCACCAAAAATTATGACATACAGATTCTTTGTCTATAAATTTTATTTGTATTAAGTCAAATGGAATGGAAAATTAGTGTTAATAGGCAAAATTTTGAATTTTTAGGGAATACTATAATTTTTAGTTAAGATGTTAAAGATGTCATTCATTTCATTTTGCCACATATTTTTCCATATCAAATTAAATAATTCTCTGTAACTATTATTTTAAAATAAATGCTATTTTGAATTTTTAACACAACTATTTGATACAGTCTTTTTTGTGAATAATTCAATCGGTAATATCCGATACATAAGCAAAACTAACTTCCTAAGTTCCAAATAATATTCGGTGAAAATATACGACTTTCTGAAATCAAACTCTGGTTTGATTCAGTCTTTTCATTTGATTCTTATTACTTATTTACATATTTAAACAACTAATACTATAATATATATAGCTGATTTAGTTAGCATGCATCTAACCAAAATATATTTTTATAATTTATCGAAATTGTCATAGCTAAAAAAGTTGTTGAGAAGAAAAAATATAAATATTGGATAACGACAATGTAACGTTTCTTGGACGCAATCATCGTAAATCGTGAATTCAAACATCGTATTCATCATTCTGCATTCTGATATGCACTTATTTGAAATATTTATACATTTAATTTTTTTTATATAAAATATGGTTGTATAAACAATTATGGGCTCTTTGTCTATATGCACTGCACAAGAATACAACCCCAATTATATATAAAGTTTATTACACGACAAATTATAATAACTTTTGTGTTGAAAAATGTCGTTGAAGGTATCAAATTCAGACTATTGCTTTTAATGACGTTTTCCTTTCTACTTTTTTTTATTTTTTATAAAGGATTCTTCTTATAAAACCTGATTTATTTACATGTTTTGTTATATTAAACGTCACTTGACAATTTCATTATTAGTGATTGTGACATATAATTACATAAATCTTTAGTAGGCAGCATGCATTTTAGGTTTTATATTAAACTTCGAATATGAAACTAATTTCGACTACGAAATTGTACCAAACGAAATGACATCTAGTGTAATGTTTTCTTTGAGCAAATTTTTTTATATAGAGAACAAATTGTTTTACTAATTTCTCTAAAAATCCTAATATAAATATAGAACAATTTTTTTTACTAATTTATTACATTTTAAATATTCGTTTGGCCAGAGGTGATAAAAAGGCCAAAGGACCACCTCACATGATTTATAGAGATTCTATCAAATTTATTTCACCCATTCAATTATTATGTCGTCTTTTGCAACTTCTATATTCTGAAGTTTTCAGAAAATAATATATATAAAAAATTCAATAATATTATTGATTATGAATGAAGATGATAATATCAACAAAATAAATATTATCTCAAAATAAAATATGTTTTCTTAAGTTTAACGAAATTGATAGAAGTAATTTTAGAATTCACGTATGTAATTTTCTATTTCGAAGTTTGATTCTAGATTTTTTTTAAAAAATGAATCTACATAATAGTATAGCCGAGTTCTTCTGAGTCCGAGGGTTATGATGATCCAACTAATGACTATAACATTTAGGGTTCGATTTTTTCTCTCTCCCTGTTTAGCAGATTAAATAAGAATTTTAAAGATTGGATTAGGTTATAGATCGACCTTTATCGATCCAATTGTTATAATATTATACATATGATAATCTTATAAAAATCTATGTAGAGAATAATAATGAAGTAGATTGAATTTTAAATCATACATACCAATATCATTAAGATTGTAACTAAACCTAAAAATAGAAAACAAATTTGGAATCGTTTACTACTTAATAGTGCAACAAGACACTAACTAACATTGAATTAATGGGTATATTTGGTTTAGTGCATTCCAAAGCATAAGCATCACCACAAATTCAATTATCATAATTAACTAAATTGTGAGTTTAATGGGTTTATTGGACTCATAACAAAAGTAGTTGTATTGTAAACGTCCTAAACATTAAGCATGTGTAAAAAATATATATAAAAAAGTGCCATGCACTTCAAAAAGAAAAGTTATATTCAAAAGTATAATGTATTATCAACTGATTAATTATAATATCTTCATTACCATCATTTCGTTCTCCCCTAATGAATTACTATTAATCTACTATTTAAATTTTTGCTTTAATGGATAATCCTTAGACATAATTACACATTACACGGTTATAAAAATCTTTATGAAGGTCCACAAATTTAATGATAAACTTTTAAAACCTAAATATAATCAAACTTTTTTGTTTGATAATAACGCAATCCAAACATGTTTTTTGATTTTTCACAGTTACAAAATACTACAATCACATTAAATTTTTTTTTATCAACAATTGAATTGTCAAAATTTCAATCCATGTATAACCAAATCTTCCTGAAGCCTTAACAATATCATGTTATACAAGCACAATATTTTAGAATTGAATTCGGTTGAGTAAACAACAAATATTGTATTATAAGGTCTAATTTATAGTTAAATTGTTCTCACTAGAGCTGGTGAGATTCAAAGCTTACCACCTGTTACCAATCTAGATTAAAAGCATGCCAATTAAACTATCTGTTTTTTGGCAATGTCGCATTATTTCAAAAAGATAAATATATCAATAAAAATAAAATTTTGTAATTATCTAAAAGGAAATTGCACAAAAATTGTAAAAATTAAACCAATTTCTATTTTTAATAGTCTCAAAAAGTCAAAAAGAAAAAATTAAAGAGTCACATTTCTTCTTCTTTCCCTCCCTAATTTACTCTATAATTCCTAATTACAAGAAATTTTTTTTTAAATAATAGTTTAAAAAATGATCATGACATGTTAACATGTACACTAGCATTCATAACCATGTCACATACAGGACATGTTTGTAATATAGCGGATGAACCACAAACCGTACATAAACACAAATGACGACAAGGTAATACATAAGAATAATTTAAATAATTTTACAAACTTTTTAATCCTTATGCAGATATTAGAGTATTTTAGAATTGAACTCGGTTGGAAAAGCAACAAATGTTGCATTAATTCAAAATAACAAATATATCAACAAAATAATATTTTGTAATCATCTAAAAAGAAATCGCACAAAAATTGTAAGAATTAAACCAATTTCTATATTTAATAGTCTCAAAAAGTCAAAAAAGAAAAAAAGTCACATTGTTTCTTCTTCCCCTACCTAATTTATTCTATAAATTCCTAATTACAAGAAACATTTATTATAATAAAAAAAAATTGAAAAAAATGATCATGACATGTTAACATTTACACTAGCATTCATAACCATGTCACATACAGGACATGTTTGTAACATAGCCGATGAACCACAAACCGTACATAAACACAAATGACGACACGGTAACACCAATACACTCGCCGTTAAGTCACCACACCGTTTACATCCTCCATTAACCACTGTTACTTCATCTTCATCTTTAACGAAGTCATAACTTCCACAGCTCGATTCAGCATCATCTTCTACAATCGAAGGTAGATGTAACGCTTCTCCAGAAGGCAAATCATCGATTTGAGCGAGAACTTGTTCTAGATTTGATCTGAGATTATTAGCAGTAGCTTCATTAGTTTGAGCAAGATCACGCCAAATCTGATTTTCGACGTAGAGATTCTTCACTCGTTCATGTAATACCCAATTTAATTTCCTCATTCGAACTATCTCATCGTCTTTTGCTTTAAGCTTTTTCAATATCGCATTTTGAACCGCTGATGCTAACATTCGCGTTTGCGTTCTTTGTCGTGATTCTAATTCGAATCTTAGCCTTTCCGTTTGTTGAGTAATAAAACGATCGGTTTCTGATTGTTGTTGTTGGATCTGAGAAACGAGTTCACCGTCTATTAATGGAGAAAACGCGACTGATCTTCGTTTTTGAGCTAACATTAGAGCTTCGGTATCAAACGTTGAATCTCTCTGACGTTTTAATTGATTGTAATTACATATAGAATCGCTTTCTAATTTGATGTAGCTAATTGGATCCATAACTCCAGATTGTAAGTTCTGATCACCGTACGTTACCGGAAAACCACCGCCGGAGATTTCAATCTGTCCGTTATAGTTCATATTCTGTTGAGATTTCAAACATTCTCTGCAAAAAAACAAAAACGAAATCTCAAAAAAACTGTAGAAGTCGAAGACAATCGTGAATATTATCACACAATCATGAATCGTATGAAGAAATCTACCTGTTGGTAATAGCGAACTGAGAAGCGAATGGATTCATATGTTGTCTAGCTTCAACAGCCATTGAAACGTTTCTTAAGTTATAGAGGAAGAAGAAGAAAGAGAGAGATTTATTGTTGTGGCGACCGGTGAAGAAATTCATGGAGGGAGGGGCTTTTATTTAAGGAAGAGAGAGAGTGAGTGAAAGAAAAAGTCAAAAAAAATTAAATAAAGAAGATTTGATTACAAAATAATTTTTTAAAAATTTTATCTAAAAAGAGAATATTTTTATATTTAACCAAATTTTACATTTTTAAAATTGGTATAAACTAACAAAAACCAGCACATGTGACCGTATTTAGTTTTTTTTTGCTTGACTTGATTTGTAGTATTTTGTGGAATAAAATATTTATTATTTCCTAATTTTTACTTTCCATAAATTTTGGTATTTAGTATAAATTTTTATATCATAACAATAAAAAGGTAATAAAATCTAGCTAAATTTAAAGTTTTTTGGCGGTTTTTGTTTTTGATTAAATGAAAATTAGGAATGAATTGCTTAATCAGTTAAAAATAAAATCTAGAAATATAACTCTTTCTGTTTTCATTTGACTTATCTAAATTACATAATTAAAGAAATTAAAAGATTGGTTAAATTATGTCATAAATAAGAATCTTAAGGGACATTTTGGTAAAAGCAAAAAGTTTTCTTCGTAAGCATGCACGATGTTTTATTTCCTCTACACGCTTGCAATATCATACGATTACCAAGAAGATTCCTTTGTGTATTTAATTTGACCAATAAATTAATTATTTACTTTAAGATTTAAATAAAATTTATTTACTTAAAAAGCATATTGAGTTAGTGTACCATTATATGATGTTTAAATTTGATTCAATTGAAATAGATGTGAATACAATGTTGGAAAACCATATTCGAATAAATGGTAATATTTTTCTACAAAGGAAGAATATTTTTTTGGAAAAGTACAAAGGAAGAATATTGCATTGCGAATTTTTTTCTCTTGATATAATTTATCTGAATGTTATGGTTTATCAATATAAGGATACAAGCTTATCAAAATATTAGGATTATATCCACGCTAATTGATTAATTTTTTAATCCGTATTCATTTAGTTCTTAGATCTGTATTGATATTTTGAACATTATTTTCAAGATATGGTCCAAAATCCAAACCGAAATCAACCTGAATTAGAATAATCGAATATAAACCAAATTTGACAAAATATCTCAATGGATCATTGACCTATATATTTAAAAAATCAAACCGGAACCAAATCAATAACCAAACTCTAGAGATATTTTAATTAAATATTTATTTGTTTTGGAATTTCAGATAAAATACGCAAACTCAAATCCTATCTATACCAAACTGAATCCGATCTGAAAAATAAAAATAACTGAATAAGTGTTATATAGAAAATCGATTTAGAAGAACCAAACAAAATACCATAATGAGTGTTAAATCTATGTATTCGGAAAACTGAATCTAAACCTGAACCGAATCAAAAATCAAAATGTACCCAATATATTTATTATTTAATTTTAATTCTTTAATAATTTTTTCTACTTAATTTTTATTAAATTAAGTTTTTTATATAAAAAATTATAACCAAAGTCACTTTAGGCCTATTTTTAAGGGTAGTTATGAACCATAAGTTAAAGTTATCCTAAAGTTTATAACACAATCAAAAAAAATTATTTTTCGCTTTAACGTACACATTCATTTTGACTGTGTTATATACTTTAGAATAAATTTAATCTATGGTTCATAAGTGAGTTGGTTATAAACTTTTATACAGTATAAAATTTTAAAATTAACAAAAATTAATTAGATAAAACTCTTAAAAATTAAAATTGAATTAAAATATATCAAGTATAAATTTAATTTTTGATTCAGTTCTGGTTCAGGTTTGGATTCAATTTTCCGAATACATAGATTTAGCATTCATTATAGTATTTTCTCGGGTTTACTTTTTCCAATTCAGTTTTTTATTCTTTTGATATAACACTTATTCGGTTATTTTTATTTTTTAGATCGTGTTGATTCGGTATAAAATGAGTTCGGGTTTGAGTACTTTTATATGAAAATCCAAAGTAAATGAAGATTTAATTAAAACAAACTTTAGAATTTGATTTTTGATTTAGTTCTGGTTCAATTCCTAAATATATAAGTTTAAGAGCCATTATAATATTTTGTCGGGTTTTGTTCAAATTTGATTCTTCTAATTCGTTGGTTCGAGTTTTGGACCATTAGAACAATATCTTGAAAATAATATTTAAAATATCAACATGAATATAAAACCAAATAAACACAAATTAAAAAAATAATAAATTCTCACACTATAGCGTTATATATATATATATATATATATATATATAGCTTGGTATAACAAAATACATAGTTAATTTCTCAATGTTGATAATTAATAAAATTGCGACATGTGTTGCTATATCGACTAGAAATTACAAAATCTATCAACTAAAGTTTCCACATGTATCTTATTTCTTTGGATGTATATAGATTTTTTTACCATCATATTAAATCTTAATTTTGGATATCTACTAAAATTAAGTACAATCTTACGTTGGTCAAAACTAACATTTGAAAATTTAAATACGAATGTAATTTGTAACTAGAACACTTAAAAAAAATAAAAATAAAATCAAACAAATATTTATAATACGGTGAATATTCTAAAAATAGTTCAAAAAACATGTGAAATGTATGGAGCAAAATCTTTTTTTTTGCTATCAGATAAAAATAAGTTTACACTAACAGTTTACAAATAAACTAAAATATAATACCCAAAAATAAGATAAAGTTTAAGAGTTGTGTTTAACCATACGTATAAGCTTCAAATGACATATTGTTCTACCAATTTCCACCGCACAAAAACCTAATTTTTCAGGAAACCAACAACAGAAAATGTATAAGATCTGAGGTAGAACATGATATATAGTGATAAAATATTTTGATAATATTTTCCAACCACACATTGAATTAAAAAACTATATTAAGATTAGTTTGTTCCAAATCTCTTTTCTAATTTAATCTTTAAGTCATTGTCTAGGATGAATGCATGATCATAAACTTGATTTTGTGAATTTTCTCATATAAACTAGTATTGTTCCCTAAATTAAACAACTAATATCATAATACAATTATATATGACTTTTAATTTAGTGACATGCTAAGTCCAACAAAGACATATGCATTTACAAATCTAATGATCTAGTTTTACTGCTTATATTATGCAAAAACTTGGTTAATGAGCCAACCAGTTGTGGTTCAATGTTGACAAAAAATATCATTATACAATTTTAATCAATGTGTGGTTAAAAAATACTTTTTGTCATTTTTATAGAAGTATTAAAAGTAAATTAAACATCAAAATGTATCTCTTGAACAAACTATACAAGTATAAATTAGTGTTGAATGTGATTTATCTCTTATGTTTAAACATTTTTCGAGTGGTATAACAACTACATGAAAAATTCTGAAGAAGGTTAGCTTCAGAAAATTGGCGAGTAGTTTTTCTTATTTAGAATCATTTACAAGATTAAAGAATTATTTAAAAAGAAAATTCTTCATTTGATCTTTAGATTGTTGAACAAAATATAATATTAATTGGAATAGTATTTTTAATCAAGTGGTTAAATATCGGTTTATATATATTCTTTATATAAGTTTGATTCTAGTAATATGTTAGGCATCCCAAACGTGTGAGGTCCATGATGGGAGAAAAACGAACATTTTGGTGGAACCCATGAGTCACTACACAGTTTCAATTTACTATTTTAATGAAACGAAATAGAATTGCTTTTGTTTTTGGTCCATTCTTTACTTTTGCTGCCATGAAAGTTTCTTTGTATCGTCGCTTTCTTTTTTTTTTCAAAATAAAATAAAATAAGGTATAATTTGAACTATCCGATAATGTTTTAATACGTACGGACAATAAGTGATTTATTTTAAAATTTTAAAAAATAGAATTATTAGATGTGGGATAAATAGTTGGACCACAAAAAAAGAAAGAAAAAGGTTAATTGATGTGTGTGGACTTATTCATGCGTGTCTCTTTGTATTTAATGTCTTATAGTCATTGTTATATCTACACACAAGAATCTACATGTGTCATTAATATATACGAATACGTATTTATGTAACAACTTTAATAAATAAATAGTACATATAATATTATTAAAAAAATGTTCTGAGTTCTTTAGCTTATAAAATGTTTCTTGGTGGAACCAATGTAGGATGCACATTAATTGAAGTGTTTTTTACATTAGATTTTATAATTTATGTAAATATTTCATTATCAATTTTATGGAAGTAAATATTATATGGTTTTCCTAAATAGTGTTAGTGACAATTAGTAAATATATAGTACAATGATTCTTTAACTAACTGAGGAACTCATAGTTTAGGGTTTAGGGTTATATAATTTACAATTTACTATTTAGGTTATATATTATTCTATAAATTCATAAAATATATAAATATATATGTATATATATTATTATCTAAATTCATAAATTATATATATATATATTGTATAAGTTTTGATTAGCTGTTCTTGTTATAAACTTGAGAGTCCAACTGCATGACATATAGTAGTTGTAGAACATAAATATGAATCTGGCTAACTTTATATTCATGTTCAGTGTCAGATACAGTAAGATTAAAATCATATCTCTAAAGTCTAAACGATTAAATTAACTTTCACTTCAGAATATATATATATATATATATATATATTTAATAAAATATCAAGAGAAATGAGAATAAAAGATGAAGCATTGTAATGAAGTTGTGGGTGAACTAAACGAAAAGCCAAAGTGGTTAGGAGTGACATATACTAAGAATGGCCATTACATAGAGAAAAATAAAAATTCATATTATTCATACTTTTTAAATGGTAAAGAACTGTGAGCTGGTATTGGTTTTGTGGTTCATGGTAAATCTACTAAAAGCAGACACTATCATACACACAACGATTAAATTCTACTACCTATATTATGTAAGAGTTTAGCTAATAGACCATTTAGTTGTGGTTCAATATTAACAGAAAAAATGATAAAATAATTTTTATTTGACGATTGGAAGTAATGTACAATGCTTTTTGTTCCCAATTACATCAACATTATTAAGGTTAATATGACATAGTTTTTATCTTTTAATAAAATATGAATTTAATCTATAGTAAAAACAATTTGCTTGTTTTTACATTTTCAGCTACCCTAAATTCTATCTGTATAATATGTACTAATGACTTGACATCAGAGTTCAATTTATATATATTACAGCATGATAATTTAAAAATGAATTCTAGGGGTGAATATTAAACTATGGATTGACTTTTATCGATCTGAGTGTTGACAAAAAAATATGTACTATATATTTAATCTATTTTTATGAGCACACTTTTCATTCAATATTAGAGAATATAAATGTAAATATTTAATCTATGTTTTATTTTAACAGTAGATTAATTATGGTTAAACCTCTAAATCATTGACCCAAAACTCTTAATTCTTTTGTCAATGACAGAGCTAATAGCACCACCCACTAAATTTATGAGGACACTTTCCATTCAATATTAGTTGGTACTTGATAGAATCATATAATTTATATATTTTAAAAAATATTGTTAATTAATAAGTTGATTAACTAAAAGTTTAGACAAGAACAAGACAAGAGTACTAGGGTCCTGGCTAAGCATCATCCTTTGTATTTGCGGAAATGTGCCCACATGATAATAAATACCATCAAATTATTATGAATAATAATTTCAATATTTTTTTTATATTTATTAGGTTCTTTCACATCGTGGATGAGTTTACATATCACATTTATCAACCAATTTTTATATTGTCCTTTTCATCAATATTAAATGTTTTCTTTTGTCTTTGAGTGGTTTTCCAAACTTTGAATAAATTTATTCACGAGACAGATTCATGCTCATTAAACATAAAAGAAAAAATTCATTAGATTTTTTTAAAATCATTTTGTTAAATAGTTAAATGTTTATTTTTGCAGTTTTACCATCTAAATTCAATTTTACAAAATTATGTTGCTTGGTATAATATTCTTTTTATAAAAAAATTTGAATTGTGCATAGTATCTTTTAGAATTTTGTGGATGCATTTGAGTTACAGGTTGGACCTTGCTGATCCAACGATTAACAAAACACACAAAAACATGTTTATGTACCAAGTTTTCTTGTTAGTTTTTCACTAGTTTATTTTTGGGGGATTTTTGAAATTTTTTATATAATCTTTATAAATAGAAAAAGACAGATAGTGATGGAACCAAATCTGAAATTGTTGAAATAATCAAATTGGTCCCCATCACCACCCACTCCTGCACAAACCTTGTTAGGTCATTGATCCTAAAGCACAGAAAAAGGAAATAATTGAAAATATATAAAAATAAAAAGAAATTCCAAAATTAGAGAAGTTATGGGAACAGTGATCCCCACTACAAAAAATAATGTGTCTGAGACTTCCTAGCATTGTCTTAAATTCCCTAAAGCACTGGCAATAATAAAGGTGCACAAAGATCCTCACACACACATATACATATATATACACCTAGTAATATATAAAAATATTTTAATACAAATATATAGTTGTAATTTTTAATGGACAAGAGTGATGGAAATTAAATTCATAAATGGAGATGCGCACCAAAAAAGATGGCATATATTGAGATTGATAGATTCTCATTATTCCACCACCATTTTCTGTATATATATATATATATATATATTAAAAAATAGTTTTTTTTAATCAATATTGGATTATGATAGACTAACCTATTAACCAAATTTTTATATAATACAAGCGTTAAAACTCGATCCCAAAATATGTAAGTGCACATATCTTTAGTAGATTTACAACTTGTCACTAGATTAAATACTACTTGCAAAAAAAAAGTTTAATAGGATAGATTTATATTTTTTTCCTCAAAATAGGCGAGTAAAACAATTCACTTTTACCTAAATAGTACTACTACAATGCAGCCACTTAATTTAAGATGAAATTATTTCAATAAAAACCTCTACGACAAACTTTTAGAGTAGTTGTATCAAATGGCAATTTTCTCTTGCCGACCTAAAGCAAAACAAATATATGACAAAATAGTTAAATGTTTATGGAAGAAGATGATATATATATGAAATAAAAATGTGTGTTTCTTCCTAATGAGTAAAATAAAATTGTATATTTCATTATAAATTTTTAGTGAGTAGAATATATAAGAAAAATCGATGACATATGGTTAAATGGTAGTGGTTACTTTACAAATTCTCATACACTAGGATTTGATTTCTCCTAAATGCAAGAGGAATGAAAAAAAAAATTTATGATACGAGAATTGACTATAGATTAGACCTTATTGATCCAATTACAGACAAAATAATATATACATAAGAAAAAATGGTTACAGATTTGGTACATGAAGAGCAGTGGAACTGACATTAAAGTCCCATATGATAAATAGAATCAATCATGCTGTCAAATTCTCAAAGTAATAATATAGCAAAAGATCCATCTAACATGTTTGATATGACATCATAATTCATATATATACACATTTTATAATAAATATAGCAACAGATCCATCTAACATGTTTGATATGATATTATTATATCACACAGCTAATTGCTACAAACTATTTTATTTCAGTTTAGAAAAAATTGTACTAGAAAATGATTAAAAAACGAGATAATGTTTAGGGTTTAGGTGGTGATTTAAGCTATGGACTTTTTTACCAAAAAGAGATGTAAAAAGTTGTATCGTTCTTTCATTTATAAAAACTAATATTTTGTTTTAAAAATTAAACTTGCTTCGCATATATACCAATATATACTCGGATTATTCCATGTAAGATTCGATGCCTTCTTTTCATATCGTTAAACATAAGAGTTTGACTCCAATTCTTCGTGAAAGATAGAGTAACATATTTCAGTATAATTGACAACAGAATAAGAACACCAAGCAATATAGACCAGTGGCTTAGTTTGGTACTAAAGGTGTTAAGGGTCATAGTTTCTCTTACCCCTAAAAATATGTATAGTGAAAAAGAGATGATACGTCGAATTCTTAATGTCAGATATTCTAGTTAATGTCGTGCTCGATTTATTAAAGGCATAGGGCAAATTATAATATACAATATATAGTATAATAAATTTTTGGAATTATATATGTTTTGTATACTAAAAGACTTTCAAAAATATTATAAATCGTAAAATATAATTATCGATATAATCATACTTGTAACAATAAATAAATATAATTAACTTAACTAGCTAAATTATACCATATATAAGAAAAATGTGGATTTTGTATATTAAAAATATTGGTGGCGTAGGGAAAATGTCCATTTTAAACACCGTAGACACAATTCTGATTCTAGTCATTTGTAAAAGATGATATAGGATCCACTGTCCGAATCAACGGTTTCAAAGTTGGAACCTCTTAGTTATAATAAAAGAAAAGAAAACAGAAAAAGCATATCTAAATGGGACATGTTAAACCATATAAACAACAAAACAAAATTATATGCAATGATCGTAGAACATGTAAATCTAGTCAAATCGAATAATAGAAACTTAAATAAATATATTTCTAAAAACAAACTCTGGCATACGCATGGTTTTTCTACTAAGTCAATAATAATACCCCTAGACTTCATGTATAAATATTTAATTTGTAAATATAACAACAATGATAAATCAATATTATCATTGAGATTATAAAAAATTATATAGATTGTTAATCATTATGATAAATTGTAGAGCAATGTCGTTGGAAGATTTGTAGTTGTGAGAATAAAAAATAAAAGTATATAAGCTCTCGAATATTAATAAAGAAGAAACCAAACGATAACTTAAAACAATGTTGGAAGGCCAAATAATAGATTAGTACTACTATTAATCTAAATTACAAAATTAACTAAAGCATCTTCTGATTAAATTAGTGAAGATATTATTATACTAGGTAGTGATCTAGACTTTCTATTAATGCTTAATTTAATTTAAATAAAAGTAAAACAAATTAGTGTTTGCTAAGTTGGAGAATGAAGAGCATATTAGGTAAAGATTTTGTGTACTTTTAAAAACACATGCGAGATATAAAAATAATAATAGTATAAATTAGTGGAGATTGATCAGAACTTAAGGCTAATTTGTCTCTATGATTGTGTCAGTATAATGTTAATCAAAGGACCTATAACTATTTAAAGCTTAATCATATGACCAAAATTTATATGGTTTTATATTATCTCTAACTACGAGAAGTGGAAGATTATTGGATTGCTAAGATAAAGCAATAAAATAATTATAAAGATTATTGGAGGTTAAGATATAAATAAATAATTAAGAGTATAAAATTAAAATAATCATCACATTCACATGCCACCATTAACGAATAACACCGAAAACACAAATACATGGGAACTTGATCATCTCACGCACATATTATTAATTACTAGTAGTACTACTTAATTGTTTGCTCAAATGCACTAATTAGAATTTTCAAGAAAAATGGCTTTTAATTATTATAAAGGCAAACAAAAACTGTTAAATTTTCTTCGTAGGTGTAACCGTAGTACATACGCGATTCTCTATAGTCAATTTTTCGTAGAAAAAACTATAAAGGTAGTTTTAATCACTTGACCAAATCGTAATTATAGTCTAACTACAACATTTTTTGTACAAGTATAATATACAAAAAACCACGAAAATCATCAAATAGCTAGCTATTGTATAACCATATTTTTTCTTCCAACGATCTCATTGATATAACTTTTTTTCGTAGCTACTACCGTAGTTATACGGATGTTGCTAGATAAATTGTGACTACGACATAACTATTTGATAATTCTTTATAGGTAAGATTATTTGTAGTTTCGAAAAAATCAAACAATTAGTATACTCAAAATAAATACTCATCCTGTTAGGTTTTTTTAGTTGATGTTTTAGAGAAAATAATTTATTTTATTTTAGTAGATGTTTTCAGTTTTCTATGCAAAATTTAATGTATTTTTAGTGTTTTTAACTATATGAATTCTGCAGATTGATTTATGATTGATTATATTATTTTGAAAATTGTGATAAAATAAAATATTAATGTTTTTTTAATTTGTGTGAAAAATTTAAAATATCAAGTATAAAAAATAGAGGAGTATCAATCACCTACATTAAAAAAACAAACTTGAAGCCATTGTTGGAGTTATATACTCATGGATAATTTAATCATGAATGTAAATAAAGTCATAACCACGATTCTAAATATTTAGATATTTAAAAAGATATATCTATATATATATATATATAAAGTATGATTCGGTTTGGTTTGGTATTAAATATAGAGGACCATAAATTATGAAATGGTGGACTACACTTGAGAAAGCAAAAATGTACTTTACCTTTTAACTTATTTTTCAAGTTCATTATTCGATTCTTTCAATTTTTTTAATATAAATTTTATTTATTAGTAAAAGAAAAAGAAAACAAAAGAATCGATGATAATTGCACGTCCCATTGTCCACTGATGACTACTCAGCATCTCATCTTTTTCTTTGTCCGCCAAGTCCTTGGGACAAAAGTCCAAAATATATAAAATAAAATCTCTTTTGTTTTTATGAATAAATTAATAAAATAAAATATAAAGTATATTAAATATTATGATTACAAAAACTAACATTAAAAAAGATAGATGGACCCACAATTTGGTGAAAGTATCTTAATGTTCACATCTGTCAACCTTTTTAATTGGATTTTCCTCTGACTTGTTTCAGGTTTCTGTCGTTTCATTTATAATAGTATTATTTTAATTCATATTCGTTTTATTTTTAATTAATGTATTTACAATTTTTTATTTATTTACTCAAGAGATTCTGATTCTCTAGATCCATATTAAGCTGGAACTATTAGTCGAAGGTCTTTTCTTAAACAGCATTCGAATTTATACAACATGATTTTTTTTTTTCAGTTATTTGAAAACATAACGCATATGCTCCTAGATCAAATACTAGTTTTGCATGAGACATTTTCCTTTGAATAAATTCTTGCCCTATATTCTTTCATATTTTTCATATTTGATAAATATTGGTCGGAGATCGTTTTTTTATAGCTACTAAATCAATAAAATCTAATCACATATGACAAACACAACTCCTAGAAGTCAAACTTGGGCTGAAAGAAAATAAAAGTGATGCTCAACTATTGATCAAATACGCTTTTTCGTTTAAGATGATTTTTAACTATGTAAAAAATAAAATTGTTATTTTTGGTTAATATTAGATCGATAAGGTTTAATCTATAACCAATGTATCCTCCAGAAAAACTCTAAACAATATTACGCAAGATAATATTACTCTTCAAACTCGAGTAGGGAAAGCTGTAGAGTAGACATTTAACCATTTGACAAAAACTCTCATAAAAAACAAAATAGCAGTAATTATGTGGTTGTGAAAAAAACAAAATAACTTATAAATTTTTTTTCTCAAGAAAATAAGATACTACAACAAAAAGACATATTACCTATATTTTTAAAAGTCAATTTATTCTTAGTCTACTGGTTAGGATGATTCAGCTAACGAGTTTGGCATCTAGTGTTTGATTCTATCCATCTATACAATTTGGTAAATTAAACAGGAATTATATGGAGTGGCTTTTAAACTATAGATTGAATTTTGTCAATCCAATGTTAAAAAAAAAGAAACAATATTTTCAAAACTTCTTTAACAGATAATATTTGTTCAGATACATCCAATAAATTAGAACGATAGAAATATAAAGTTTGATTGTTTTTTTTTTTCAACAAAGTTGATTAGTTTTTACACTGCAAACTATTTTAACCTAGATACTTTTGGTATAATGTTACTTTTAGATTATCGTTTTCTAAAATTTATGAATAGTTGAGTAAAATGTGTAGTCATAATTGGACCTTATATAATAGACGACCCTTATTTTCAAAGTAAAGAAGAAGGCAAAGTCATAGTGGTGTGGGTCTCTTACAAATCCACGTTCCAAACATCTTCAATGATGTCTTGATTGATTAATTTGTCTTTAGGGACCAAATTTAAGAGTATAGAAAAATAACGTTTGAGGCGGTTGATTGATTATTGACTTCAACCATATTTTTGTTTAATATACTTTTGAAAATTGGATTAGACTGTCTCTATCGTTGCTATCAAGTTGGATTAAGACTAATGATGGCCTACATTTTATTTTCTTCGAATGTATATATTTTAGGGATTCATAGAGTCATAATAGTATGTAATGCTATGAATATACTTATTTAAGAAAATTTTAAAAGTCAAACTAAAAGATAGTGGTATAATTTTTGCCCAAAAAAGAATAATAATGTTTTGAATATACTAAATTGCTATGTAGACTATTTTTATTTTATATTTTATTTGTCAATAATTAAATCGATAAGATTCAATTCATAGTTCAGATCTTCCTAAAAATCCAAACAATATTATGTAGAAATTACGTGACTTTGTATAATCAAAATATGATGTAAAAGTTGCATCGACCATTTGATATAACAGCTAATACGAAAATGTTCATTTAGCTAAATAATTAAATGTTCGACTTCCCACATAAATTCGACTACAAATAATTACATACATAATACTTTCTCCGTTTATTTATAGTTGATGTTCTATAAAAAATGTTTTTAAAAGATTGCTGTTGTAAGTTTCCAATACATATTTAATTTGAAATTTCTTCTTTTTCCCTCAATTATTTTTTCTCTTGTTTTAACTATTTTATTATTTATTTGTCAAGTAATAAATAAGGTTAAAGTGCAATTTCACATATTTATTTTAATATATATATAAATATTTTAAAATATTGACTAATAAAAAACAGAGTGAATATGATTTATATTGTTGAAAAAAATAAATAGTAATAATCAACATAATTTTAATTCGACTCATACTAACAACAATGGACACAATCACCTAAATTACGCAGAGAGGTGACTGACTATAAACAGTCAAAAATTCGATTAAAAATTAAGAAATAATCGTCCCACCTATCTGAATAAATTGATTTAAATGCACTCCATAATTACTTTGTCCCCACGAATTCCGCCGCCTAAGTTTTCAACCACGTCACGGATTAAGATCTAATCACTCACTATTTTATACTAAAGTAAAAGATTAATTTTAAGTTTATTTTTTTGAAATAATTAATCTTTTCACTTTTTTCAATATTTTTTTTGTCAACCTAACTATAGTTGGATCGACAAGGCCCGATCCATAGCCAAATCCCAAATTCTAAAACTCTTTTTTTCTTTCTCCTTGCACCTTAGGAGACTCGAACCCGGATATCTGAGGATTTGTAAAGTAACCACTATCATTGGACCACCTATCCTCGATACTTTTTTTCTATATTTTTAGTATTAGTAAATATTAGTAGTAGTAAACTTCAAATTAATGTATTGATTGAAAATGGTTAGCGTTTATATATTGTTTTCGGTTCATTTATTGTAGCAGAATTAAAGATTTCTTGTTTTTTATTATATGTAAAATTTTTCCAAAATACTACTCTTTTCCTAAATGGGTTTTGATTACTATTTTAAGTGGTGGTAATCATTATTGTATTATAACTACTCCCTTCGTTTCAAAATAAGTGTCATTTTAGGTTTGTTTTTTCGTTTCAAAATAAGTGTCGCTCTACATTTCCAATATAACTTTTAGCATAAATAGTCTAATTTAACTTTATTATCAACCAATCAAATAAAAAGAATATCAAGAATCAATTAGTTTTCAAGGGTATAATAGAACTTTTAATATGTTTCCTTAATTTGTGTGCAAAATGTTAGAATAACACTTATTATGAAACGGAGGGATTATGATTCAATTTGACACAAAAAAAATATGCTTCATTTAGTTTTTAGGAAAATTAAAAGAAAAGTTAGTATTTAATGACACAAAGTGGTAATCACTATCATGATTTACTTAATTATTTATTTTTGTCATGATTGAGACAGACAATAGACTTTTATGCTAATCTTGAATTCAGTTAGCTCTAATTGAATGTTGAAAGATACACTTTTAATAATGACTATTATTTTCACGTGACGATCATACTTAAATTCAATATGGTATAATTATTATTCCTGTTAATAACCACTATTTGTTTCACATTATAAGCATAAATTAAAAGCCATCAGGAAACTTCTTGGCTTACTTCTCAGGCTAATCTACTCCCTTATTTTATTCAAACCACATTATGAATTTGTTGACATTACATATTGATTGAAATAAATTAATATACAAAATACTAATAAGATAACATTGACAATAATTAGTATGAGAAGTAAGAACACCAAACATGTCGCATTTTAGTATTATTTTGTATATATGCAATTTTAAGTTCCTTTTATATGAATAATATTCATGTTGTGGTTGTTAAATATCGTATATACAAATTGCGACATATTTTAGATATCGTCCAAAAATACAAATCTAACCAATATATTTTTCATTAAAAAAATAAATAGAGTTACTATAACGATTGTATTGTGACTAAGAACATTAGTAATAATTTGTGATATTATATATATATATATATATATATATAAATATAGGTTACAGATTTTATTTGTTATGTTTTTTTTGAAAAACTATTGCGACTCTATTTTGTAATAATTTGTGACAAAATTGTTATTATATTTTTTTTTTGTCACCGTGATGTTTTTATTAATAATATACATTAATTTGTGACATATGTATTACAACTATTTACCAATCTGCACAAATTCATAACAATATATAATGAAATATATATTATTATGATAAAATATTACGTCTCAATACAATTTTTTCTTATAGTATTTATGTTCAAAACTAAACATATAAATAGTAAAATTTATGGGATTAAGCATCTAGATATAATCAACTGATTGAGTTTGAACTCTAATACCATATTAGTATAGAATCAACTCATACATAAGATGTTCAAAGAAGAAAGATTACCATGTAATTATATATTGTCAAAGAATCACAAACTAAACCAATCGATCGATGAGATTATACATTTATTTCTAGTGATCGTACATTGTATATCTTAAAGCAGCCCAAACCAAATTAAAGTTTTAGACGGCCATTATGAGTAGTTAAATGCAATTAAGAAAATATGATTCTAAAATAATTAGTTAAACGTCCAAATCAAAATGAGACAGCAAAATGCTATTTTGAAGAAGACTATAAATTAATATTATCCGTCAAAATGCATGCACGCATATATAACAAAAGAGGTTTACCAAAAAACTAGACTGCGACTTTTATCAAATTAAAATAAATTTTATATATTACTAACTTAAACGAATATTATATGGAATAATCTTTACGACAATTGATAATCTTCTAGTTGATTGATGTGGATATTAGAAAATTTATATTCTACAATTAGTAGATTGGTAGCAGAAAGTTATATATATATATATATATATACATTATCCTTTCTGTATTATTTTTGTCAAAGATGATCGCTTAAATATATCAGTCAAGACCTTCACGTAGTTATTTCCATGTTATCATAATATATTTAAAATAAATATTATGTTGTGGAAGAAGACTTTCTTTTTAAGAATTTTAAGTACAATGAATGAGATAGATTAGTGCTATAATTATCATTCATGCGTGACATCAAACCCTATTCTATTTATAACATTGCTTTGATTATTTTAAGCTTAGTGTGTTTCAAAGACTGGTATTGGTTTTTTTTTTTCCTAACTAACCTCATAATTTTTAAGGGGTTCGATTCGTGGTATTTTGAAGATTTATAAAGTTACCATATTACTAAACCATTACTATGACCACTATTATACATGTCCTCGGCAGACTAATGTTTCTATGATCACCACTATGATAATTTATGAGTACATAAATCCTTTTTTGGTAGAATATTAAACTTTATGATGGTTCCACGTCACTGCTAATATATATCAATGGGCCTTTAAAAGCCCAATTGAGACTTTTCAAAATATAAGACCAACACTGACATATCAAAGGGCTGTGGTTTTGAGTGACCCTTTTAATAACTACAGCCTGATTGGTAGGATTTCATAAATAAAAAATTCATAAATAAAAAATTAGTTTTCAACAGCAATGAAAACCAAAAATAAATTAAAACCTGATTGATTCAATTTAAATGATGTGAAATTTTTTTTTTCTGCAAAGCAATCAGAGCTAATACCAATCATACCCTTTATTACACTTTCAAAATCCGATTCTCAAAACAAAAGAATTCATACATCCTGCTTAAGAAACTTAGTGATGATTCCCATCATTTTACTGCCATGGAAAAAGGCCGAGACATCCCCTTGCTGCTGCAATCTCATTTAACTCTGCAACTGAGTCTCCTCCACCATTTGCTGGAGGAACTTCCCTTCTCCCATCATTTGTCTCTTTGGTGCTGATATCTTCATTGGTTTCACAACCTTTGGAAGTGGAAAAGGCTCTAAAGACGTCTCTAATAGGGCTCATTCTCCTCCAACCGCGCTGACAAAGTTTTTTAACCAGCACATTGTGAATAGAACAGGCTCAAAGCTGTGGTCTCATACCCAACTGGAGTAGAATGATCACATGTCACACACAAAAAGTATAAAGATATGGACCAAAATATATTGAAACATGGTCAATCATATCTAGACATGGACAAATAATGAGTGAAATTTTAATATAAAGTCATAAACATAAAACTGATTCAATCTCACTGAAGACAAATTTTGCATTCAGTTGATACATAAAGACATGGACATGGACAAATAATGAGTCATTTTTACTATAAAGACAAAGAAAACATTTTATTGGGGTAGGATGTGAAGACAATGACATTGCTCAAAGTAACTATAAAGACATGGACCAAAACATTTTGAGACATGGTCAATCATATCTAGACATGGTCTGACCTCCGTTAATGTTAGACGACCTTTAATATAAAGACATAGACATAAAACTGATTCAATTTTATTGAAGACAAATTTCTGCATTCAGTTGATACATAAGGAAATAGACATAAGTCTAATTTGTGCCCAGTTTCTGCCATGGACATGGATAATGGTTAGTATTGTGCATTATCAAATCTAGACATGGACAAATAATGAGTTAAGTTTTAATATAAAGACATTGACATAAGGCTGATTCACTTTCATTAAAAACTCCCTTTCGCAGAATACAATCCCCAATTTATCAGCAATTGTCTTTGTCTTCAAATCCAAAACCATACCCTAGAAAATGGACAAAATCAAAATAAGAGGACATAACCTGTTTCAAACGGACATTCATTGATAACCCAAACCCATTGAAAATCCAATCAAGGAATCCCATTCGCAGAACACATAACCTCTATCAAACACAAACTCGATTGAAAACCCAAACAAATTTGTAATCTTGAAATCCCTTTCCCAAAAGAATAATCCCAAATTGTTTGAAAATACATATCCTCTTTAGTATATCGCTCAAACATTCAGAGGACAAATCTGAGCATGACATACCTGTTTCTCTTCTTCTCTACTGACAAGAAACCTAATTTCCCCTTTTTCATATATTCTTTTGCATTCAGAGATCTGAGTTTATCCTCACTTTTACGTTTTTCTTATGCAATTAATCTCACACCTTTTTCACATATTATTCTGCAAGTTGAATTTTCACCTTTTTCTTCTCAATATCTTACTTGAGATGTTGGTTAAAACTTTTACTCGTTGTGGAGATTTTACAGAGAGATGTAAGGTGTGAATATTTTACATAGAGAAATAGAGTTTCGTGTATTTAATTCCTTTTCACGTAGATGAATCTGACCGTGATAAGAGGGCAGTGATAAGAGGGCAGCACAAGGTCAATATTCATCTGGTAATTTCTACTAGTTTGTAGGGTTTTAATGGTCTTTTTTACATGGCAAAGAGGACAGACGGGAGAAGGAGAAAAAAGGGCATTCCACACAATAACTTTCTCAAAAAGAGCATTTCAGATGAGTGTCTCTAAAAATTAACCTTAATACTGTTTACCATGAAAATATATAATAATTTACGGTGCACATATATTTGCGGTTTATAGTGGACATCTCTATGGTCTATCATGAACATAACTTATAATGCTGTCTACAATAGAAATTTATACAGTTCATCGTGGACAACGATGTTACAATTCAATGCTACAAAAAAGAGTGTCTAAAAAATAAAACATGAAATATGATATTTTGTGAAAAGTTTTAAAAGATAGCATTTAAGATAATTAAAAACATAAAAGTAGCATTTTATACAAATTTCCCTAAAAGGTAAGTAATCACATGGTCTTTACAATTTGTTTCCAGTTTCAAGACAAGATTAGAGGTTTTTTTTTCTTTCTGTTAATTCCTGAAGAAGGAAATGAGATAAAAACAGAGGGAATATGTAAGTTCACATACAATTTTATTGATAACTTGATAAAGATGTAGTGTTGTTTAAGAAGACTTCGCATTAAAGATAGAAACAAAAACAAACTGAACACATGAATCTATATGTTATGCATGATCTTTTATTGACTGCATTAGGACTTGATTGAAGACTCGATCATCACACCATCCACTACGACTACATTGAAATCTCGATCATTCCACCTTTTTCCTTCACATTCACTTTCTAGACTGGCCGATCCCCAACTCATTACGACATGAGCTTTTGTGTAAAAGTTCATTTAGAACAGATTTGTTTCCTCCTTGGAGTTTCTCAACCATGTGTGCTTGACCACTGAGTTTGCTTTCCTTCTTCCAGTACTTTGCTTTCTTGTTCTTTACTCTTCCATCGATCCCTGAATTTTCTTGAAAAATCCTTTCAACAGGCTTGGCTTATTTAGAAAAAAAACAAAAAAGAAAGAAAACAAGAAAAGATAAAAAACAGGTTTGCCATTCTCATACTGTGCTACTCTTCTATCCACCGTTTCTGAACTCTTTACATCAGTCTTGGCATCCTCATACTCTGCTACTCTTCTATCGACCCCTTCTGAAATCTTTGCATCGGGCTTGGCATTCACATACTCTGCTACTTGTCTATAGACCCCTTCTGCACTCTTTACCTCAGGCTTGCCATTCTCATACTCCGCGAATCTTCCATCCACCCCTTCTGAAATCTTTGCATCGGGCTTGACATTTACATACTTAGCTACTTGTCTATCAACCCCTTCCGCACTCTTTACATCAGGCTTGGCATTTTCATACTCTGCTACTGTCCCATCGACCCCTTCTGAACTCTTTTCATCAAGCTTGGCATTATACTCTGCTACTCTTCCATCCACCCCTTTTGAAGTTTCTTCAAAGCTCTTTCCAACATGCATATCATACTTTGCTTCATGATAAATATTTTCGTTTTTATCCTTTGCATATACCAAACTTAAACCGCACTGCAGCACCTTGAAGTTTCCATTCTCACTTATACCGTCTGACACAGTAAATTCGAGGGAGGCTTCGCTAGATTTGCAATTATCCGAGTTATCGTCTTCAGGACACTTAATGGTATGTGGGAATTTGGTGTATCCAATAAAGACATGGTCTGACTTACTCTTGTCTTTCCCATCTCCATTTCTGGTCCAAGTTCCTACTGGACAAGTAAAAGTGACCCAAGTGTTGTCTTCATTTTTAACTTTAAAGGTGCAGGTCACTGCCAAGCGGCATATTTGATCTTGGCAGTCAAGACATGAGACTACAGCACATAGAGCTATTCCGGCAAGCTTCTTGTCATGCCAGTGAGGAAGGAGTTTTACTTCTAACTCAGATCCAACTGTTTCATGACAAAACCAAGAAGGTACTTCACATCCAGGAAAGCTAGTGCTGAACAAAGACTCTGAAACAAGACCCTGTAAAGTTAAAACAAGGAAAAAAAGTTTAGTGAGGGATATAGATAGCGAAAAAACGATAGAGATCGGTATAGTGAAAGACCCCATTGTAGCGTTTGCGAGAATATGATAACAGCTGACATTTCCTTTGAGCATACGATGTAATTTCCTCTTTTGCAGCTTGTTCCAGGTTCTCACAGTTGGTGAAAATGAATTTGGAATGATTTTGCTCAGTTTGCATGATACGAGCCAAAGGCTTTGAAACTGTCTTCAGCGAACTACAGCCATGTGCATCTAAGCACTGAAGATTTGGTGGAAACTCTGGAACAGATGTAAGACTCGTACAATACTTGAGGTCCAGCCATTTAAGTTGATAAAACTGACTGATTTCAGCAGGAAGGCAGCTAATCTTAGCATTTCTGCTTAAGCCCAAATACTGCAAAGAGCGTAATAGTGGCATGGATTCTATGGCTGTCCCATCCAAAAGTAAAATGTTTAAAGACCTCATATCGATTTCTGGGAACTTTTTGAGATTTGAACAATCAGAGAGTAACAGTTCTTGAAGAGCTTTCAGCTCACCAACACGGACTGGGATTTCCTCCAGCAGCTTGCAGTTTTTCATATTCAATACAATAAGACTTTGGAACTTGTCCATGTTCGCAGGAAGTTGACTAATAGCGGTTCCATCTACGTGTAGCGTTTCTAAATTTTCTGAAACCACCGGAAATTCCTTAAAATTTGAGCAGCCGCTGAGAGTAAGTGTTTTTAGAGAAATCATGTTCATTTCTGGAAGAGATTCGAGACCTGTGCACCCTTTCAGATTCAGGAAAGAAAGCATGATCATATTTCCCATATCATGTGGCAATGTTTTCAGTGCTGTGCAACCTTCAAGGTTCAACCTTTGAAGCTTTTCAGCCTTCAATAACGCTGACAAGCTGCACAGGTTACTTGAGTGATTTAGATCGACCCACTTTAAGAACGGAGTATTCTGTTACCACAAACAAAGAAGACCAAACCATTCAGCTACCAATCCAGGTAAATTTAAACAATCAGAAAAGAAATCAACAAATTAAACAAAGACACACCTTATCACCCTTCCAAAGTTGTTTAATCTGACTGTAGGGCAGCTTAAGGTCTACGAGATAATCTGGTTTGAGATCGTTTGGAAGTTCTTGCAATGGAAATTTCAGCCAGTGGAGGCATCGAACCTCTTTCAATGGTAGCTTAAGTTCATCTTCAGGGATGTTAATCTTATTGTTGGTCTTACATTCCTGAGGACAATGGGAGTTGTAGAACTTGAGATACCGGAGATTACCCATATTAACGAAGTGGTCGCGGTCTAAGCTCATTTCATTTTTCACTTCGGCCAAGTCTAGGAAAATACCTCTCACATTTTTAGCTTTCTAACAACCAATAACAGCATAACAAACACCACATCAACAAAGAGAAAATAATATACAATTTACCATCCAAAGTCTACAGAAATGTTTAGTCTCACCATTTTATTTTGCAGTACAGTAATTTGGCGTCCCTTGGTTATGTCTTGACGGAGCCACAGCCTCCGCTTTCTGTTACCATCTTGAGAGGATGGCTTGGGATCAAGTTCCCTTGAAAATGTATACAGTAGATCATGCATCTCCACTCGGCCATCACAAGTATTAATCAAGAACTTATCTGTGAGAGCTTTTACTGCACTCATTGCTTCAGCAGATCCGGGGTCCGATGAAGCAAGCAAACTTTCTACATAATCCTTGTCTTGCGATCTGAAACAGGCTATGTCAAGAAATGCATCCTTCTGCTCTAAAGTCAGTTCATCATAACTCACTTGGAAGACACTTCTAATATTGGGGCCAGGACTCTCTGCGAGTTTCTTCAGTTTTGAATCCCAGTGATCCTTTCTTTTTCCATTAAGCTCTCTACCTAATATTTTGAGGGCTAGTGGATGGCCTCTGGCATAATGTACAAACTCTTTTGATAGCTTCATTAAGTCTTTGGGCGGATTGGCTTGATCACAACTAAAAGCATGATAGTGAAAGAGTTGTAAGCTATCTTTATGGTTCAAATTTTGAACCATATAAGTATCATCAACCAGACCATTTGTTAAGGACATGTCGCTTGTCGCAATTACAACCCTGCTTCCCTTCGTACCCTCCTTAATCCTGTCCAGTGTCTGAAGAAGAGCATCTACTTGTTCCCTTTGACTAACATCGTCAAGAATTACAAGAACTTTGCGATCGTTGGAATTGTTCAACTTCGATAACTCCTCTAAGACCACTTTTCGTAAGTAATCAGCCCCATATTTCTTGTACTTGTCACGGATTTCATCGACTAATGCATGCTTCGTAAACTTACCCTGCCACCTCTCATAAAGCTCTTTCATGAGTGTGGTTTTACCAATTTTGGGCATCCCAACAACTCCAATAAAACGAGTTCCCTTGTATTTATCAAGATCCAACTTTTCTTCCATCTCCTGTAACCGTTGTTCCATTCCAAAATTCTTGAGCTTTACACGTCCTGAGGAAGCTCCAACGTTGCTATTTCCTGAAGGATCCACAGTGACATTTTTGCTTCTTTCCAATGGATTATTGTTCAACACTTTCTTAACCGCATCCACAATTTCAAGGCATATTTTGCTCTGGTCGCTACAATTTCAAAAGAGGAAAATACTAATGCATATGACCTCCTTAATTCCCACAAAGTGCTGAAGAAGTAAACATAAAACAAGCTATACAAATGAAATATATCACTACTGGTTCTGTAACAATGAGTACCTTTGCTTTTCAATTGTGATGCCCATTATGTTGGGAATCGATTTAATAGATTCCTTCCATTTCTTCTTCCTCTCGTCACCCTTAGTCAATCTCCTAAAAAGATCACCAAACTGTCCTTCCAAGTTTCTGACGGCGGATGGTTCCACCTTGTAAAAGATTGGAATCGCCACGAGTGTTCCATTATCTTCACAATCCTTGATCTTTTCAAGCTCTTTCAAGCACCACTCTGACTCCGTGTAGTGAATTGAAAATATAATCAAAACGATTTTTGACTCCTCTATCCTCTTTAATAGTACGTCTAGATGTTGACCTCTATCTTCATGCTTGTCGATACGGACATTAATGTTATTGATTTCCAAGTACGTTACGAGATGACTGACGAATTTATTGCGCAAATCAGCCCCACGAAAGCTAATGAACACCTGATGTTGCGGTGTCTGTTCTTCGGATATCTTCATGGCCATTTTTCTTGTCAGCTGTGAATTGTTCTGTTTTTTTTCCCTCTCCTTTGGTAATACGACGTAAGTTACAAATTTGCTAATTGCTGAGCAAAGTTGACTTTTTTTTGTTTTTTTTTTTTTTGTCGTGATTGTTGTTTTCTGCAATCAATAGTTTAACTAGAGCACCCATTGGCTATAATATATAATTTATTTGTTGGTTTACAAAAATATGATGGTGGTACCTATAGTTTATATTATTTTTGTCTGTCATACTTATAGTTTAATTAGATTAGAAAAGTATTAGATTCGACGGGATAAGATATTTTAATCAACTTGCGATTTGAAAACACAATATAATCCTATTATATAAATTTGGATTTCAAAGATGGTTCCAGGTGTTAAATCCAAAAGTCAAAAGTTATTTTATATATATATTTTATTGTGGAAATAACAAAAGTACCCTCATTTTAAAATGTATTACAAAACTGCCCTTTACATAAAATAACTTTTTCATCTATGACCCTAGATCTAATACCCAAAAGACGAAAATAACCCTCTCATTTTTGACAAAAAAAAATTTCGTTCTTCTCTCTTCTCTCTTGGGACGACGATTCTCTCTTTTTCTCTGTTCGATCAAATCAGGTAACGTTCTTCTCTATTCGTGAATAAT